>JAQFYC010002456.1:0-25559 GCA_034694165.1 Tomocerus mixtus
AAGCAAAAAAGTTCGAACATTTGTTGTTGAATAGTTTAACCATACGAGATAGAAATATTATAATAAAATGTCTAGGATACTTACTATATGTACAATGCAATAAATAAATAGGAACGACGCATATCGGGATACGTATGGCTCACAGGAAAGATTGCCTAAAAGATGCAAGTTGTACTAGACATTGTTTGCACAATTCCTTTTCACAAACTGTAACACAATGAAATGGATGGATAGCCTATAGCAATAAATGAATGAAGCCTTTTGCAAAATTTTTGTGAATTGCTGCAATATTATTCTAAACTATTCATATTGTACAATAACAAAGAAGCAGGTAAATAAGTCGAATACTATTGCGAGTCAGTGTTCTAATATTATTCTTATAAGTAGGTACTAGGTGTAAATACAAAACTAGCCTGACCATGTTAATGCAAGTACATGGTAAGAAACATTTAATAGCCATATGTCTTGGTTGAGCTGTCACGAATAAGTTTTATAAAAGAAAATTTATCTTTGGTTCGGGTGCACATTTACCATTTTCCATGTTTTAGAGATTTATGAAGACCTCAAGTCTCAAAACTTCATTTCATATTGCTTAATGACTCGCAAAGTAAGTGTCGTAATTCTACGAATTTTTACGACTGGTGGACGGAAATTTTCGACACTTGAATGTCGCGAAATTGCTGAAAGTGAGTTTTACGACTAGAGACAGGCGTATTTACACTACAGGGCCCTGACGTGCCTTGGGTTGGCTTTGGCTTTGATTTGACTGCTTTGCCTGGTGTTGTGTGGTGACTGGTGTTTTTGACGACTACAGTTACTCTCCACTAATACTTCTGACTTGTATTTGTACTATATGTCTGCAGTCTTCATACACAAGGGTGTTGACGGAATCGGATCCTTTGGTTTAAAGACGGAAAAAGCTACTCATCGCTCCACCAAAAACAAACATGCTAAGAAGAATATAAAATCTTCTTAAGCATCAACTGAAGTTTTACTACTACATATTTTGGTCTTGGAAACTTGTCTTCTCTATTTGTCTAGTCTGTGGAATGGAGTGGTAGTAGTCTGCTGGTCACTAAACTCTTGGCTGATCTTGGACTTATTTTTATGTTTGAAGCACACTTATCTGTATCGGTATTTGTAGTGTTCCACACTTAAGTATCTACTAAGCCCGTCTCCACTCATCTTCTAACGAGGATTTTATTTTTCAAGTGAATACTATATTTACATAGACATTCGGAGAGATTATTACAATGAATCGTTATACTGATAATTTTCCTTAGGTTATTGGTAACATTATTATATATTGACTACTACATATTATTGTAAGTAACAGCAGAACAAAGTATAGGGATGGAGTCTCAATTCAACGTTAAACTTTCAGTCTCATCTCAAGTGGCTTAAACTTCTAAGTAACGATAACTAAGCCAGAATAGAAAAGAAAGACAGAATCTTATTGCGTATTGGTGAATATTGTATCACGGCAGAAAGAATAGACTTAAATACAAATACATACTTGAGATTCTCTTGTAGATTAGACGAAACCCAAACATTCGAGATAATAATTAACACAATGTTAAGAATTTGTAAGTTTCGTCGGAGATGAGTATCAGGGCCAATAGCAATAGAAAATAAGCGACGATATGTCAAGATTTCATTGTTATCCAGCCAGAGTCACGGTTACAAGGTCTTGATATAACATTACATACCTGAAATCTCTATTCTTTATTTTATATTCCGTCTGCTATGCTTACTTATGTATGTATTTAGGATTGCACATACCTTGCGTTGCGTTGCAAAGAAATAATCATTTATACCATTCAGAACGAGGAAAACTGACTACTATTATTGAAAGTATTTACTTGTTGAAGCTCTAAGACATTTCCAAGGCGAATACAGATATTCTAGTCGAACACCTTCTTGTTCTTATACAGTTCTTGCCATAATAAAGCCAGCAAAAGCAAAGCACTAGCCAGTTTGGGTCACGCTATACAAGAAAAGGTGCTTTCAATTGAAAGAAAGACAAGAACCAAACCAAGGCACCCAGGCTTACCTAATCGATATGTGCTCACTTGAATAAAGGAAATTTCTTTTCAAAATCTACTTCTTTTTGTCCAAGAGGAAATATGCAGGGAAACCAACTTTTAAGGCATACTTATACCATCACATCTCTTCTCTCTACCTAATTCATCTCCAGCATTACATACATACATCTTACATACTACTTTCATAACATAATAATATTCTCAAACTTATACTTATTATTAACATTTATTATTATTAGCTGATACTTTTACAAATGTATAGAAGGTAATGGCAGTGCATTATTCTCTAACTCATATGTAAAAGTACAAGAATTATTATTTTTACAAACTAAAGCTGAATTTTCAATGAAGAATTGTACAATATTTAAGAGAAGAGGTTATGCTTTGGTTGACTGAGTAGAAAAGTTATTGAGCGCACCTGTAGACAAGACACCACATATTACAACACAACGCACGTACATACCTACGTACATTAACATGGTAAGTCATGCCATACATACATGGAATAGAATTATATGTATGGAAAAGGAAGGTTCAAGTGAGACGATCAGGTAAATCTATTTTTTGAGTATCGTTTCTCTATAGTATCTTTGACATCGTTAGTCAAACGAAGGAAATAATAACGAAAGTAAAGGTACATATAGGTACACATACATAGTAGAAGAGAACTGTATAGCTTTAGCTACCTATTTACTTAAACTTACCTTACCGGTCAAAGGTCTGGAATTTTTTGTTTGTCTGATTTGGTCTGGTTAAACCCATAGAGAAGACTAGGAAAAAATTTGCGCCACTAATACATACATATCGTCAGTTGTACGTTATATTTGGTTTGGTAATCCAAAGATATAAATGCATTTCGTATAGTACAGTACCTTTGAAGCTTAAAGTTAATAGGGATTCATTGAAGGTAACGTACATACTTTAAACACTTTAAAGGTACGTTTTCTTACTTTTATAGAACGAAATATTTCATTACTTACTTATTTGAGTGTTACACAACATTACGACTTACGACAACGTTTTATTTTCTGCAGCCAGGCCTGCAAGCAAAGTACATCCTTCTTCATTCTACGAGTAAGGGTTTAAATACAAGTACAAATAGCATTACTATTGATGCACCTAGCCAAACCTTTAGGTTTAGGTAATTCAGATTCAGGTGGTTGGTTATTTTAACATTCCAATCCAATACAATTACTTTTGCTACATACTAGAGAGATATTACAGTATCTGTATTTACACAATAAAACCTTTTGTCCGTTTCATCTTTATGGAGTGCTGGGCGGGCAGTCAGGCAGCTTAATCAAAAAATCTTACCTGTTTGTATCGTAGCATTCTTACCTACTGTATCTACTATCTACCTTAGAATCAATAATACAAATGCACAATTGATCCAAAAGACATTAAAATATGAAATGTATTTACCTTCTTTTTATAGAGTTTACCATTTAGCTATTCCTAACATTATGCTCGAGGTAATAGAAATTGAAAGAACTTGCCATTATGTATTTGTTATGTATGTGATGGCTTTTCAATTTATTAAAAGAACTGATTGATTGATTCAAAATTGTCGACAGCTAAACTAATTCAGGTATACAGGCAATTTATCACCTTGCTGTGTATCTCTCTCTGTGCACTTTACCTAAAGAGGCTACCTTGAAACTTGAAACATTAACATACGAGTATTTAACTTAATGGCTACACTTTTACCCACTACTGATTGTAAATCTACAATATGATTTGTTATGTAATTTCCGATGTCTTTACTTCTGAAAAGAATGGCATTTATATAGTAAGGCTGATACGTGAATAATGAATAAATCCAGGTCTAGACATTTATTTAATTTGTCTAGCCATTTATAGAGCATTGGCATAAGGTACGTTTCATGAAAGATGCATTGGCTTATATGAATTCGTAGTAAGGTGGAAACATAGATCCGTAATTGGAAATTTTTATGCAAGATAGTGTGTATTTAAATGCATAAGTTTATCTGATACTTGCCTGACGTAGTCCACCCAAAATCCTTCAAGCTTTGTCTTTTTAAATTTAAAAAATTCTTTCATGCAAATACTGAAAAATTGATAGATTGAACAATACTATAGAAGTTCCCTGACTTGAGATACCAAGAAGCTAGTTTTTGAACAAAAATTATACCATGCATTCGAACAAAGCGTACCAGCGGAAAGAACAGAATACAATCAGATGCTATCTGTGGAATGTTCTTGTTGGACTGCATTTAAAGAGTCGAGTGAAGACGTATAACCTTGTAGTTGATTCTTTTATGCAATTCTATGTAATTGCATGTATCGACACTTACCGTAATTGCCCGTTAAAGATCTGTTTTACAGTATGCATCCAAAAAGTTTTAGTGTCTAGGTTTAATTTACAGGATATTTAGTATTGATGACATTAAATGAAAAGTTCCAGTATACCTACTTATACACATCAGTACTGATATTCGTAATATCGTAATAGAAATGCACTTTTGTTTAGAGATGTAAGCAAATAATATGTAATAAAGTAATATGCTGGATAATGCCATGGTTTTTTAGTTAGTGCTATAGCTTTTCTTACTGACTTATATCTAACACATCTCCTACATAAAATGAGATAAATGGTTACTTCGGAGTGTATATTAGGAAACACTTCAATGGCAATTAATTACTGTGGGATAACAGTTCATATTCCAAACTGTGTTGCGTGAATTATTTCTTAAACCAGAACTTGCCTCTCTTTTCCCCAAATAAACAATTAAACTTATCATTACAGTGGTTTTTACATAAAGGTGGAAAATCACAGTACAGAGTACTGCTGTAAAGCATTATATAACAGATTTGTGTATAGTACGTAGGCATATAATTGCATTGTTATAACACATTAGCTAATGAGACTGGTATTCGAGAAACGTGATAAGGTAAAATGTAGCAAAGAACAATAACTTGTTCACTATAATCCGGCACATCTTAATGTAAATACTTTAGATTACCCATGTAATTCTAGAGCAATCAACAATTCTGATTGTAAGTACGCTTACATACTTACATAATATAGTTTGCATACATGCTGTTTACGGTAAATGTAAACGCTAAGTAGGTATATAGATACATTGTATTTAAAGTAAGTAGTTACGTATGTACCTCAGTACGTATTTACTACTTGTCTTGTACTTGTACAAGATGATGCAACTCTGACAATCAGTTCAAACAATAGTGAGCAGAGATCATGTTTTCCCTGTAACAATCACAAGGTTATATTCAGCTACTTGTATGCAAAATAATGAAATCACGTCAAGAGCTTCTCGCTTCTGTTCAGATATCTTACACAACTTCGCCACAGAAACAAGTTTTAATCTGTCTTATCACAACCGAAGGAATATATTTATATTAGAATAGAATATCTTCTGACTACTTCTACTTTCCTATGTATGCTTGTCTCTGTAGAACATAGCATACCAGGACAGGATCAGAAAAAGCCAAAAGAAAAAATCTTCTGGGTGAGATACGAATCGTCCCTGTGCTACTAAATATCTGCAACTCTAAACATACTTAATGGGTAACTTAAGCTATTCACATTGCGACATTATCTTGTAGAAGCGTACACTCGCGTTTCGTGGAATCATTTTAATTCTCTCTAAACTCGCAGCAACTTATCCAGCATTCAGCATTTTGGGTTTAATCTCCACTCAGTCCCATCTACTTACTATAAAGCTAGGTAATATTTCTTAAACAAACTCTTTAATGCTAATTTTAAAGATTTTTATTTCATGTATGTAAATATAACAATTAGGCAAGGCAATTAAATATATTTAGTTTTTGCTTAAAAGCCGTTTACGCTTACATCTTCAGCGTCAGTACTTGTTATGAGTATGAAGCATAGGTACACATAATCCAAATATCGATATACTATCCATGGGTACACATGTGACATGCAGAAAGCAATCTGCCTGGATATACATAATCTATAAAACAAAATCTCAGCACAAGCTGCAAGAAAACAATTATTGGAAATCGTCGGCTAGGGATTTAAATTAAAACCCTATACTATTCTGTACACTATAATGCGTATATCTGTATATGCCTATGCACGAGGGCCGATGGGATCGGGCAATGCATCCAGTGTTTGTTACTTATTCTTCGAATTATGAATTCAGGTTGATTCCAAGATTTGAAGGCGCGTGGCCTGTGCTGTGTCATTCAGGTATTAAGAGGAATAGCCTTTTCAAAATTTCACCTGGCCTAGTGCTTCTCTTTTCCTCAATATCCTTAGCTTACTTGACCAGGTGCAATGAATTGCGCCGATAATAACGCAGACAGGACAATCTTTGTTTATCTCTTTCTAGTATACTTATGTATTATGTACTACCCAGTCAACCAATAGCTATCACTATATAAAACTGTCTTACATATATTATACATTGCCTAGTGCATTATAAGTATGCATTACTCAGCTATGCAGTATCTAAATGCTTTCGCGTGCTCAGTCAACTAATAACTAACCACCGAAGCTACCCCTTTTAAAAGGTGATTTGGTATAGACAATAAAAACAGAGATTCTGCCTCTTTTAATGTTACCTTTCCTTGATAGCAATTTAAATTTAAATTATTGTAATACAGGTAAAATTTCGCACTATGGTAAAAAACTCAAATATATAGGGTGGATTTTTTTTAACTGACGTAAGTTATTTAGAAACGATAATAAATAGGATAGTGGTAATCAGAGCTCATTATATGTTTATAATATCAATATATCAACAATAATTCCCCATCATTTTAAAAGCGTGACTTCAAATATTTTACACTTAGCAGAAATTTTAGCTAAAGTGAGTAAAAGTATAGATTACTGTAATACTCTTTATCTAAGTAGAACAGTACAAGGTCTTCTGCTAAAATGTAGCTAAAATGAGAGATGAACTGAATTCCCATGGACGAACAGAATTTGATTGATGTAAATTGTACAAACTTGTCATTCCATTTAACTTCTTACTTCACATTTACTCTGAATGTTTTATAAAATCCTAAAGAAATGTCGCAATAACCTCAAGCATTATGAATATCTGAATTTTATAGTACTAACATTTAATGTAAGCATGCTAGTATACGACGTACATAAATTGAAGTAACGACAGAATAGTACCAATTCTGAGAGACCTGTCCTATTACATAATTTCAAAATACTGGAATGCAAAGGTGTATAAACATTGTTACAGCGTTTCCATATATACGTAGTACTTACAGTAGAACCCAAACGAGGAGGATTATAAAAAATGATTACGCATTCACCAATTGGTGTATTACCTTTAGAATTTTAGATTTTGGTGGATCACGCAGTAGCAAATACTGATAAAGATATTTTATATAATAGATACTAGTGCGCTTTCATTTAAGTACCTAATGCAAACATTGCATATTTTCAATTCACACAGCGATATGTAAACGTTTAACCAGCACAAAACATTTGATCCGAACACTAAGGTGCTATAAGGGCACTGTGTCCTAATATACGTAGATAGGTATAGTTGAGATGTACAAATTGGGTTGCCTAAGCACAGATATGTATAAGCACATTTTTGCATTAATAAAGAAAATGATTGTCCTTGAGTATACGTAAAATACAAGAAAGTGTCCCAATTCTCATGAGTAGATACATAGTATACGGTGTACGTAGTACGTACTACTTACCAATCTTTCTTTACATTTAAATATTGTAAAGATTTTCTTCAATAAACAGTTTACTCTTTTCTGATTTTGTACCTGAGGAAAAATACTTAAGGTAAAAACAGGACTAAAACTTTTAATATTGTCCCTATCATGAATGCCATGATTTTGTCAAGCATGCCAAGTAGTAACTATAATAATCATCCCGAGTCAGGTATATGGTAGGTACTGCCAAAAGTGTAAATAAAGTATTTTTATTTTTACTACTGCCTTCTACTGCCTTATTTTAGATTGTATTTATTTTAATCTATTAACAAATATCAGCAGATATACCTTAACTTAAATTATACACGAACCTTAACTTAAGATTGCATAAAGCTTGCCACTTATTATGAGCTGTTGTTTCTTCAACGCTTAAACTCGTACAGTACAAACATAGTATATAGTAAAGGCCTCATAAAACAGCAGGGTATACATACAATAGCATTTAACATGCAAGCAATGTAGGTAACGCAATGTAGCAATTTGAACTCTGGGAATACTCTTGTAGCTTTACTAGGCTCGGAAATATAAGATATCGTATCATATTACGATACGAGATACGAGTCATGGTGTCATATGGGTTGGTATTTGGTATATGAATATTTTTATAGTTTGCATGTAAGGTTGTGTACGCAAAAGGTATGCATTTCGATTTTCTGACTTACACAACAAGAGTACCTACATAGGTACCTATAACATAGCAAAGTGCGTTTGAGTGCAAGTGAGAAGCAACAAAAGAGCAATAAACATTTTAATGAGGTGATCTAAAGGAGACAGCTGAAATATTACATTTATTTGCATGGTTAAATCTTAGAAAGGGCTTTTATTCACTTTTGTTAAGATGATGACACATTGCTCATCTTTCCCGAGGGATCATGAGCCATGTCAATAGAAGAAGACTTAGACTCTCTCCTGCTTCGTGCTTTTCAGCCAATCCAATCATCACATTAAAGGAGGCATTTCATTGTATGGCAAAAACATTAAAATACATCATGTAGGTTGTTGGTAATTTTTATAGATGCACATGGTTCAAGTAAATAGTAAACTCTACAACAAACAAAAGTCCCTTCCTAATAATTTAAAAGGGATTTATAATTCAAAGAAAAGTTTCTTTTGAGTTCATCCAAATCTATGCTCATCTCATCAGTGAGAAGAGAAGACTAAGAAAATTCAAGTTCAAGTTTATTTGCATTGAATCATTGAATGTTGAGCATCCAAAATCCGATCTCCCCTTTTATTTATATATGTAGATGAGGTTAAGAATATTATAATGTTATTATTTATTTGGGAACTAGACAGGACAGGACTAGGACTAGAGGAAAGGATCTCATCGCATCTCAGGCAAAGATACGAACATTCTAATCATAATCATACATGACACAATGGCAATCATAAAAACTAAAAAGACGGTCTCGATCAAATACCAACGAAAGGGAGTGCGTACAAATTTTAGTGTTTATTATGCAAATTTAGCCAGTTAAAGTTCGTGACGATTCATTTCCGTATGGTCTCAAAACTTTTTTGTTCAACTGACCCCTATCCTTTAATGTCACTCTTTCTTATTCACTTGCTCTTTCGGATTCAATATTTAATAGTATATCCTTACATTACCTACCTACCTACTTTTCTATGCGTAGGTAGTAGGTATTCAACATTACTTTACAATACACTGACTACAATCTACTGTCTGTGCCTTGCCTTTGCCTACCATCTTTAAAGATAAGTAGTAAAGTAACTAAACTTGTTTAATCTCAACTACCAATAATAAGTCTCAGGTCCCTATTTCTGGTCTGGTGGGCTGCACATTAAATTACTTATTCAAAACATCAAATTACGATTTCTATGTATGAGGTAACAAAAACTTTTACTGCTCTATCTACGCACACAGAAGACAGTCGGCTACTTTACATTACTTTACTGGAACACTGCACATCAAAAGAGATCATAAAATACACACACTGTAATATTTAAATGTTACAATCACATTGCTACGTAAAATGAATTTCTATATACATACCACTACTGTGTAATGATATTCAAGCATAAATTGCTCTAATGTGACATACCACGGTATAGCACCTGAGACACATAATAGCGGAACAAGATTAGACAAAAACACTTTTATATGCACATTAAACTACTTACTATCTGTTTTGTCGACTCTGACCGGTTTGGTCTACATCCACAGTATATGTACAATTACTACACGGCAACCCTTTAGCTTTGAATTTAGATAAGCAACAGTGATACGATAGTGATAGTATCATTGGGAAAGTATGTATAAAATTATATCTTAACATTGTTGATAGTAAGTACGTATACTTTTATGTACATACGCAAATAGGTAAGAGTGTTATACTAACATTGTTGGTAGTCTGTCGGTTAGGTTGGCGGGAGAGAATTATTCAGAGACTGGAAGATATGAGATGGGACATGAGAGTAACAATACAATTGAATTTCACTGAAATAAAGGGCAGCCATTGACATTGGAGCTAGAACCCTTTATTTATGTACAGCAATCATACAAGGTCTACATTAGAGAATAGTATATGGAAGTATAATGCTCAAAAGATCCGCAACTATGCACTAGAAATAGTAGGAAGCATGTACATTCTGTAGTTGTGCTTAGCTATGAAGGAAGAGATGAGGTCGTTACATTAACTTGTAGTTTACATTTTACATGTCACAAACGCGATAGATGGTTCATTTCGTCTGATACATATTTCTCATCTTTAATTCTCATCAGTATGCAAGACCATGTATGAGGCTGGGATCAATGTATGAATCTTCACATCATGGAGAATATCCATTCTCTATCACACATTAAACCAAACCACCCGTCAGATATTCATTTTTGTTCCCACAGTTAATTTTCGGGAAAACTAATCCATTAATTGCATGCAAAGCATGTCCCTGTCGCCACCAACAGACAATTTCACTGCAATTTGACAGTGTGTATCCATTGTCTCTTCATTTATGTAAGGAATCGCTTTTTCTAAACTAATTCTTAAATGCTTTAGATGCTAAAGTAGCTAAGCTGCCTGTTTAATGCATTAATTCAATCTCTACTTTTCCTTGTATTACGTATTCAAATCTAACATCATTTTGTAAGTAAATATATTCTATGTACAATATTCACCATCACACCATCAGTAAAATGAATTGATTGCATTTTAACGTATTTTTTGTTTAAAAACTTCAAAATACAAGGAAGGCCAGATATTGTTTCAAGATAGTGTCATTTTTTCCCTTGATTATTGAATATAGAGTTAGGTACAAAAATACATGCCAACAGTACATCACTCACCACGTATACATACATCATTGTTTACCTGAAGGTATTTACGCGACTCCCTCGTTAGTGTTGACTTTACTGCACCATAATTTCTCACGTGCTGACTGCTGACTACAAATAGCTAACCATGTGTCATGTCAAGATAATATTTTCTTGAGTCACTTCCATACTTTATATGCATAACAAAACACATACGTAGGTTGTCCTTGCAGGTATGTATGCATTGAGGTAGAAAAATCGAGAAAAATAGATTGTTTTCAATAGGCAGTTATTTTCATAATGGAGATTTAGAAATCGTTTCTAGGAAGGCGTTAGCTAACTCCCCAACAATAAGGAACACACATTGAAATTTTGTCATTCGTCAAATGCAAAAAGGAAGTCAATACAAGTGTGACATACTATTCGGATAAAATGGCCTTACGCACAGCAGCAGTCATATACATAAGTAAATAGCATTGTGCCACAATTATAAAGAAAATGGGTACCTTGCCTTTACTAACTAAGTATTTAACACTTTTACTTATTTCTTACTTAATCAGTAGAGTTTTGGTATACATTTATGCATGTGTCATAAATAATATGGCATAATACATGTATTCTTGTACATATTTCTATCCATCATATCATGAATAACGAAGAATGAGGTTCCATGGACAAAGTATGACTGTATGTGTGTGTGAAGTGAATATATTCAAATAGGAATTCAATACATTCAGGAAGCACTTGTTTACTCTGAAATCGCCACGCGACCTTTTATCAGTACAAAGCTGGAAACTATGTTAGTGTAGGTGTAGTGTAGCATAAATTTGTGTGCACACGTATAGTACTTACGTACTTTACTTTACCTTCTACTTTACTAGTTTATTAGAAGGAATAAATATCGAACTAAATCAGTTACTGCTTCCCCGCGGCCACAATTATTCTATTCAGAGCATTATCACTACTTCATATTTATTTTGTACGCAATGCATGTGACTAAATATATTACAACTTTAAGGCATATGTGTAATTTATACAAAACGTATGTAGTGCAAACGACTGTATGTATTCAATATGGGTACCTACTTACGCTATGTGATAACAACGATGCTAATAAAGTCACACAGTTTAGAAACTATCAGATAGGACATCGGAGCAGGTCACTCCTATGTAGCTTGATATAAAAATGAAATCAATAAAATTTTCTCAGCAAATAACTCCAATACCAATAGCTCAGATTAAAAGTAGATTGCCCTACGAGAAGACAAAATAATAGAGCGCTGGTCGAGGCTTAAGGCGTCGTAATGTTCACAACGGGTCATGAGAGTTGAGTATTCATTTTGACAATATCAATCACTTTCTCGCTCTTATCTAAGCCACATGATTGACGTTTGAGTCCCAAACCCTCCTTTGTTCTTTACTTGGACAATCATTCTCGTCCTATCTGTCCGGTGCAGTGCAGTGCAGCACACTTTCCTTGGTTTTTATGACATGTTCGTTGGATGGACACACTTTACTTGTTTAATTCAACAAGAGCACAAAACAAGGCAGTGCACAGTGCACGAAATCTATTCTATTCAATAAAAGGACAAATACAATCTGTATTACAGTTCTCAGATGTAATACACAACTTAGCAGACTAGAGTAATGAATAAATACTCTATATACAGTTACAATACATGTACCTACTAAAATTAAGGCATGGAATTGGCATTCAGTTCATTGGAAGCCATAATATGTAATGTAAAGTAACAGTAAACTGTAATTCAATAATTTGTATATGATTGTGTAGTACATAAGCATGTAGTAGTAATATTGTATGTAATACTCTTAGCTTAGCAGTAGGTAAGTAAATAATATAAAAATATTAGCAGACAAGACAGGCGACCTGTTTCATCAAACTTTCCCTTCATCCATCCGCATTACTATTTGAAAGATTAACAATTTAAGATCCATAAAGTGCAGTAGTTGAACAAAGAATTGCAGAGATCTACATTATAAATCTGTATTACGAACAATATTTGAATTAAATGAGAGATGAGAGAACAAGAGGATCACCTTTATGACCTGCAATTGATTAGCTTCCAATGAACAATATACAATAACAACGTCTTATCTTGATTGTCTGTCTGCAGTACATTTCATTGTATACCTGTTCTGTTGTGCTATTAGTCTTCCAAAGCGAGCTGCTCCTGTTACATTCTTTGCAGATTTTATACAGCTACTATGCATGAATGCATGTGTTTACAAACAATAAGTAAGACCTGGTTAACTTTACGTATTATATTATCCTTCTGTGCAAAATAAGTAGGTAAGGAAACAGCCATACAGACATACAATTACAACCTAAGCCATAAAATATGCTAATAATATTTTAATGCGAAAGTAAGTAGGTATATCTCTCAAATGCTACATTTATAACATATGTACCGTTATTATATATACTCTGTATACTAACCAAGTATTGGTTTGCATGATTCTTCAATAACAAATGCATATTGTACAAGAATTTATTTTCTTATAGTCAAAGTAGTAGTGTTATAAATGAGCTAAAACACATATAGAGCTTATTTTCTTAAGTTAATGCCTAATACACGGTAAATCCTTCGTTATTTACATACTATTTTGTACAGCAGCCAACAGAACAGTGTACAAATATTATAAACTATACTCTATGTAGAACAGTTAGGTTTGGCATGACAGGTATTAACTTTACAATGTTCCGGCTATGGCTTATTGAATTTAGGGCGTCATTACATGAACAATTTACAGATTTAATGCTTTTTACATAACAAACAATATTTAAAGCGATACGATAGTAGTGGAAGACATATAGGTACATGCCCTACTAAGTAAGTATGTGCAGGAGTATGAAGTAGGTATAGTTTTATTATTTTTGCGGTCTGCATACTCTATATCATTTACAGGGCTGGTATTGCTATAAAATAAAGTGTATTGCCAGTTTATCCCTGCCCTGTATTCATTTTAAAATGAGAAAGCCTCCTCTTTAACAGTCCACACACTCCACGTGCAGGATTTCGGTGAATTTTCTACTGTATTTATTTTATTTATTTTAAAATGAGATTTTCTCTTCTGTGAGTTCCTATCAACATATCGCCATATAACACTGGTTCCATTTGTATTATGTATACTTGTGTATCCAATCCAATCCACATCGCAGGGTTGGCTTCAATATTCTAACAGAGCAGAAGAGAGGAACTTGCCCGTAAAGTTTGTACAACCATTTAAAGATTCGATCCGCTGCCTGGGTGGTGACGCTTTGAAACACTTTTATTTCCCGTAAAAGGCATAGATTCCTTAGACCGACTGACAGATCCTCTAACAAGTACATAAAGAAATGTAGGTAACTGCCAACTTGACTCTCTCCTATTGATCTATGTATTGTATGTCAAGGAAATCGTTCTAACACAACATAACATAACACTGCTGACAAAACTTCTTTACAAACACGCTACAATAATAAATACTGTGGTTTATTGAATCAATTTTTTGAAGCATGAATTCCCCTAAAACTGATTTAACGCTAAAATGAAAGAGTTTCCGACATTTTATAATGTAACAAATGTGTGGTTACTTATATTGACATGTACTTAAACACTAAATCTGTTTTAAGCACATTATGGAAAAAATGAAATCTTGTACTCTTTATTAGACTTGCTTCCTTTACTTACAGCATTTGTCAACTGAAGGATATTTTTTTAAAGATTTGGGATTAAAGCCAATCGTAGGCTTACGAGAAATTGAATCAACTTACTATTTCCTAAGCAGCAAATAACTTTCCCATACAATGTACGGTAAATATTGCTAAATAAAATTGAAATTATAGTTGTAAGTAAATTCAATTAGGTCTTAAACCACATTAAATGAAAGCAGTTGCATAAAATTCAAAAATTTACTACTTTCTAACTTTAAGATTTAAAAATACATTACCATAACGCTCATTCATTCGAACTGCCCAACAGTGCCATGATGAGGTTAGCTGTACTTGCTATCATAGAACACAATATCAATCCACAATACTATTTGTGTTACATGATATAATGGAAGGGGAAAATATAATTAGCTAAACTTTCGATAAAAAGAAGATACGTCGGTTGCTGTACCAATAACCCTATTGCTACAAAGAGCAAATATTTTTTAGCTTTCTAAACACGTACTAATGGACCTGGGCAATATTTCATGGAAATAAAAAGAAAACCCATGGACATCTATATCTAATGATCAGTCATAAATGACAAATGATTCTTGATGAATTCATCACCCGTTTTACAGCCTTTTTATTCTACAATCATTGTATCCAAAATTAACATTCACTTTCCTTCACTTTGTTTGGTACACTTTATCCACACATCACATTATGTATGTGCAGTTCACTGTACTATTGTACCGCAAGTAGTATTAGTATTTACATTTACGTATATAACAGTTTATACTAACACAAATTAAAATGCGAAACTCTAGTATATAGTCTGTACTAAACCATCTAGATATAATTAGTTGTACACTGCTATATAAATAACAAATCACATAAAAATGCTAACTATCATCTAGCAATCCTAATCATGTCATCACCAACCGTGATACATAATAAATAGTATTTTATTATATGCACAGACCGAGAATCTATGCATCTTGTGCATGTATTGGTGTATCCCTCTCAAATGTAGATTAATAATGGTATGAATGAGCTTTTCCACTTGTAATTTTAATAGCAACATAAAGTTTAACAAGATGCAGTAAAATTTACATAAGTGCCTTCGTATATGAATTTAGTATGACTTACGTTGTGCTGTCGTACTTTATAACTTGACTCCCTCTCTATAACAATAGGAAACAACTTATCTAGCTAATATCTAGTTAGCATCATCATGAAAGACTTTAATGCTTTAGCACTACAAGTGGCCAATATTATTAATCTGCACATTACTTATTTGTCATAGTCTTGTATTACGTGGTTATTCGAGTGATGCTGATTACTTTTTAATGTACGGTTCGCTTAATTTACAATTACAATGCAAATGCATACATGTGCATCTAAAACATAGATGGCTGCGGTTAAAATACAAAATCTAAAATATTAGTACATACTACGTATAATTCATTAAAAGTAAAAGTGTGAAATGGAGATGTGCATTTTAATGGCATGTTGACGTAGGTTGTGCGAAGTAAAAGTTATTAGCAGCCATGCGTATAATTCAACACAATTTTTTGTTCCTGACATTTATAAATAGCATATTATACCATATACCTATAGCTACAGAATGTTTAATTTAAAATAACCTGTACACTATGATCTGTGATCATACAGTGATTTTTTAATAAACATAGTAAATACGTACTGATCTCTAATTCTAAAATGTTGAAATTGTTATATCGTATGTACTATAACGATAACCAAACATAAATAGGTAAGTATAAACACACTCCAGAAATCCTTTTTAATACATTTTAGGTTTAAGTACAAAAGCCTATTTTTCAGCAAAGAAATACTTAAATTAAATCTAGGTAGGTATACATTATACATGCTTAATTTGTTTCGTATGAGTTGTATAACAGTTATGTGTTAAACATATACAGGATCATCGTTATAGGGTAAATTCAAAGGGATATCTTAGATAATATGACAATACATACAATACAGTTAATGGATTTAAAGGATGTTGTATTGCCACTAAATGTCTATGAGCTTCAAGCTTCACTTAGCTAATATTTTTTAACTTGGGTTATCAGTAAATCCTTTCCTAGCAAAGCAAAGAAAATGTGGAATTCCTTTGGAATCGAATTAGATATCGGTCGACTTTCATGGTGACTCGAATCAAGCGTTTGTACATTAATCCAATTTACAAGTTTGTTATCAAAGGAGTAGGAATCTTTAGATGTACTTGGAATCCCTCTCAACCGGAGCATTAGAGAAATTAAACCCGAAAACGGATCCTAGTCAACTGAATGAATAAAAAACTGTGAATAAAGGAGATCATAGACGAAATTCCAGTGTCTCTTTTTGTCGGCAAGTTCCTTTGACCCCCTTTCCATTTCTCGGCTATTTTTCTTGATCATCCATATTTACTTTTCGTCTCGTTTCCTCCGCCTACACAACGCAACCCTTTGCAATACCTAATACTTTTCTCATACAAAACAACACAACACAACGAACTCCTCTTTATACTTCCTAACTACCATTTACTAAAAAACGTAATCCTATTCCTTTACTTTATTGCGTTACACTCTGACAATGAAACTGACTTTTCTGTCATTTATCTCTATCTCTCCTTGTTCTCCCTTTCCTTTAGTGAATTTCGACCTGTTCTACAAAGTCTGTACAGCAGCCTTCAACTTCTTTCATCACCCTTATTCTATCTATACTCTATACATACATTCATATTACACAGTACGTCATGTGCTAATGGTCCTAACGATATTCTTATACTTGTATCTGTAATATGAGTCAATATCTGTATATCCATCCATCCAATCTTGTCCCGTTTATAAAATCTATTTATAAATATACTTTGATTCTTTGATAATTTTATACTAAACTGAATTACTTACATGTAAAGCTTTGATTTTCATAAAGAAACCGCACATGCTATACAAAACTGTATATAAAACTAATACGAGATCAAAGATTTATATAAGAAAAGCTTTCCCAATATGTACTATGCATTCATTTATATCAGGCAACAAGTACATTTACCTGCACAACTAGTATTTTTAAATTAACGTTCATTTTACTAAGTTGTATTCAAGGTGACCTTATCAGCACAGCCACTTATCCACAACATAAAATAGATTTCAAGCAGAATCAGAATTAATAAAATAAATATTACAAGCTAACCAATTCGTCAATGGTAAATTGTTAAATAGGTAATATCTAGCATAAAAAATATTAAATAATAAATATAGTTAAAATTGCAGGCATATCCCTATATATTTACTTAGTTCAGTAAGTAAACATCCACATCCCTTATCAACGAAAGATTTAGAGTAGTGGCCAATGGAGAAGGTAATGCGCAATGAGTAAAAAAATTTACATTTGTATCAATAGTTAAACTAAACACCAGGTGTGTATTACGTCTGAATCGCTTAATGTGTACTTAAGTTATGTGCATACATACATAATCAAATAGATAATTTAAATCTAAATTATGCACTTAATAAATAGTTAACCTATGGACACAATACTTCTTTTTCACTCAACCCATTCACTCACAGTCGTGGTAAAGATCCTAGAAAATGGAAAGTGGTAAATCTAATAGGTAGTGAAATGAATGTAATATAATACCTTATTATGACTAAATTGAGGACAATAATTAGAATTTGCATATAGTAGTTAGTACAGCACTTAAGTAGGAGTTTACTAAACATAAGTAGTGTAAATAGTTAAGCATTTAATATTACGAATGACATCCTGATGCCAAGTAATAATGTCTAGCTGTACTAATATGTCTAAAGTAAAAAAGAAAAGCCGAATTTCCATATTACTAGGCTAGGCCATAAATTTTCCTATTTTACGGCTGTGTTTCTCTTCCTTGGGATGTCAGAGACACAGCCAACAACAATAAGTAATAAGTACATCACAAACACACTCAAGCATCCTGTATTTAAACTGTAATGGAACTAACTAAGGACACTATGTAACTATATCTAAGCTGGATCCTCAGTGTATTGTCAGGCAAGAGTTTATTTAGTAAGAGAGATCAAGCAATCCAATAAAAAGTTATCAAAATAGGATTTACTCCACTAATACATGATTCTATATATAAGTATATTATGTAACTATTTATTTAGCATATCTGTTCGTATGGCTGTTACTGATCTGGTGTACATTTTTTGTCAAGTCATTGACCACTTATGAGTGAGATCATTTATTCCTTGCGTCTAAACACCATATCTTACAAACAGACTTGTTTAATAACGTAAACAACAGTTATACATACATTAGTTTAAGTGCATATTTATCTTCTTTGATTAAATACTACATAGGTTGGGTGGGATTAGGAATCCCCATCTCATCACCAAACATTTATTGAGCAGGCATTCATTGGATAGATAGGTGCGGCATGTCTATTTATTTAGCACTGACCATTCAGTTAAGGATTTCATTGTGTGTTTACATGTCAGGTACGGATTTTGAGGGAACAACTGTAGGCACACAAGGTTAATATGTACGTAGTCAAGTTTGCTGTCCAGGTGAGCTTGATTTTTAAATAACGAATAAACGAAAAAGGTTTGAACTAGATTAAACTGTCTGATTACCTCAATGAAATTCTGAATATATAAAAGGAGCAGTCCAGCTAATTCAACTGAATACTACAGCTCGTGTACACTCCTAAGCACCAGTAAAGCCTATGACAGTACTTAAATAGCGCGTAGCAATAGTGTATGCGGAGCACATCGCCAGATAATTTCCATAGCTCACGTTTCTAGCATGTGAAAGCTTTGCTTAACATTTATTGTAATTTTACTGTGCTGTTCGTTCAGTTATATAACCGAACCATGAATATTTCCAATTTTTGTTATTAAAATTTGACAGTGGGACCATGAATAAGTCATTTACGTTGCGACACATTCTACCCTGATTTTCATTTAGCGCTGAGCAAAAGCGTGCCGGTAATAAATATACTGAATTAGTTTAGTTAACCCTTGAACATTGTCTGTGTCTGTATACTATACATACCTATACCTTAATAGTAATATGTACTAGTTCATAGTGCTCTTTGCTGTAAGTTAATATATCGTGAAAGGTTAAATAATATTAATCTGTTGTGATGAAGTCCAGTTCAACTACTGTGAAGTTTGTCCGTATAGTCTGCAGTGGTGTCCTTTCAAAGAATATCGCTGTTGCTCCTCGATTTCTATGAATGATTGCATCACATTAGCATCTGCAGCTGTTTTACCGACGTAATCTACTAGACAGACTCACCTTACTACAGATAATCAACTTCAATACTCGCAATCAGTACGCAGGCAGACTAGCATTAAGAAATGGCTACTATGTATTATGTACCTTGCAATAATATGCATGTATTGTTCGCTTTTAGCCATCATGTCACCAAGTACTTAGATCAGTTAAAGCTGGGATCGACAATTTATTTAACATTGTACTGGTCACTACTAAGCAATTTACCTATACTATTATTTATGACACTCTGTCTCTGCATTTACCATACTCTTGCAGCAAAAACAATTTCTTATAAAATTAAAATATAATTGTCAAACTGTCCATTTAAGTTTTTCATTTAGATTCTTTTCCCCATTACGGATAAATACAGATAGAGAAGCTTAAAGCACATCCAAGAATACTTTTTAACAAAAAAGAATATGCTGAATGTAGTGTGACTCCCTAACTTGTAATTATTTTAGCTAACTTGCCATAATATTTTCGGTAAAATGGATCATAAATATTTATTTTCAAGAATTGAAATGTAGTTCGAGCCTATCTGATCCTACCCCTATAGAATATGCATGACTGCTTATCGTTATCTTCCTTTTGTATTTATTTGGCTTAGGATAGCTCGGCAGGGCAGGGTAACTAGTGCTGTTTCGGACAGGTGAGACTAATCTAGAATATCAGAGACGCAGCAGGAATTCATTTTTCTAAAGCAAGTATTTATCTGTTTCTGCCGCTGAGATCTGCTTGCCCTCAACCCAAGCCCGTGCCATTGCAATTGCGTTATACCCTCCACCAATATTTCAACTTAGATCTCACTTCGAATGTAATCCAAATCCTAGAATTTATAGTGCTTACGTACATTACCCATTTGACACTGGACACTCAAAGACAGTCCTTCCTATCGTACTTACTCCATATCACTCGATACTCGTTCTGATTAAAATTTTCCAGGATACCTAGATACATGTTATGAGTATGTTTTGCCTTGCAATAAATAATTTATTGTTTCCTTCTTTATAAGAAATGCTTATCTCCGTGTGCTACTTCTTTTTATATTTTTTGCTAGTAAAGATGCAAGGATCATGTAATCAGCAACATAATCCCCTAAAGACATTTGTCTAAACTCGCATTCACAAAGGTATTCACAGATGCCAAAGTAAAGGAAAAAGGCATAGCACTGCAAGATGCATCTAGATGTACTTACATAATGTACTTTAGTTTATTAAGGAACCTTAGTTACCTATTTAAATACTTAGGTTGGTAGGTCGGTTATGTTATTTAATTTTAAGTAGGTAGTTCTAGTCCAGTGGATGTCTAAATATATTACTTGCGGGTAGAATAGCTAAAGGTAAGGTATACATAATGTGGCTAGGCCATCGTATTTTTACTCATACATATTTTTTTGATCTGCAATTATTTATTGCCCTTAGGAAATGATCCGTAAAGCAGAAGCTTTTAGTAGGTACGGATAAAAAATCAAGGATTGACCTGCTGTGCCTCTAAGCTGTTTGCTACGCTTGCTATTTTTCATTTCTATTGTTGATCCAGAGGTCTGAATCTTTTCGTACAATACTTCAACAATCATCGAATGTAAGGGCAAATGGGTAAGTTTGGAAGCTGCCTTTATTTAACGAAGAGGATTGTATAACAAGCTACCAAGACCAAGGTCGGTTATATATTATTATGTTATATGTACTAAGGTGAGTTTTCGGTTAGGTATTAAGAAAGGAAGTAGCCCAGAGCAATAATCTGAGAATGATGAGTTAAAGCGTTATCAATTCCTATATCTGACAATCTGTACGATATGGAAGAACACAAATGTTTATCAACATTTTTACCGAAGTAAACGCAATATAAAATCCTATTCATTTAACACTATTAATTAAAAAATAGCAACTCTTTTTAGGTACGTGGGAGAATTTTTTAATTCGTATTCTAAAGAGGTCTAAGAAATTAAAACTTATTTCATAATAATCATGGAATTTATCATTTCCGTTATAGAACAAAATCCCAATAGATTTTTCAAAAAATTCTTTAATAATTAAGCAGTAATGTTTCACACCATTGGACATCAGACCAGTAAGCAGATATGCTATGTACGTGTTTTACACATAAGAAATAGGTGATAACAATATTGACCAAATGACTATGCTTTATAGTTATGGGGTATCTATGCAATAAAGGTATTACACATAATATGCACCCCAGCTTATTAATTCACATCTATGAGAATTCGATTAAGGAGGAAGGGTCACAACAACAACCGAAGAAGATTCGGAAGTATCATCGGATGGGGTTATTATTGGGCGAAGGGTGAAGTGGATATGGGTTTAGTGTGATGTTAGGTATCTCTGAGGTAAGTAGCTCAAGCCTCAAGCTCAACTCAATAACAACACAACAGATGAGATCACTCAACATTTCACCCATCATCGTGTTTAGGGAAATAAATTCTAGACGAAGAACATTAACGGCTACAACATTACGAAGGACCATAAAATTTATATGGTACAAGTGTCAATAGAAATATAATAGAGAGAAAACGCATATGTTCATTTTCACATGAGTTTCGTTTATTTATTCTTCCCATCTCTACAAATATGTATTCTCCCACCTTAATGCTCTGCAGTTGAGTAATGAGGTTTAAGGTGTTGGAGAAAATGAGCTGAGTTACCTGATGTTGTTGTGTAGGTCCCCATTCCCCATAATAAATTTTCTCTAGTATTGAAAGCACATGCTCGGTATGTAGAATGTAAGGTAAAATGTGATGTATACATAAATACAGATTACATATCTGTACATATCATACAAATATTACTATTTACCTAAGTGAATAATGTGTACCTATTGCAGCTAATAACTAATAGAATACTCCAACGAAAAGCTGGATACTATTAATTATATTATGATGTAATTTTAAATATTACATATTTTCATCTTCTTGAATAATATTGTGTTATTGATCAATAACTACAGATGTGATACATTATAACTAAAGTCTAAAGTCTAGAGATTCCAATATTTATTCAAATCCTTATCTCCGGTAAGCCCGGAATTATGCATTTATGTTTCGTGTACATTTACAGCTGTATCTGCATGGAAGTTACAATAGGATTTCCCAAAATGCAGTAATATTCATTTATAGTATACAGAATATATGTACTCACTAAAGTTCATAGTTTCCGTTTGGTAAATAAGCGCACACAGATATAAATAGTTACACTTCATCTTTCTCTCCCACCTGAATGTTGTTCATTGGACATAGGAATGATGTGCTCAGAAGCTCGAGAGTATCTGTTGAAATCATCAGCGGGTGCCATAAGCACCAAACGATACCCCACCAGTTAGTAGAATGAAACATTGTATCCTCCCTTAATTGATCTTTCGCGTTCCGTCATATTATTGTATTACTATTTATGCCAGGTGTACTTGTCTTACTTTATTAAAATGTACCTTTCTGTATCATGTATTTAGAATTGAATTGTTTATGCGTTGCTGGTATCAATACAAGTTTCCGAGCACACTTCATGGGAATGATTAGCCTTCTCTTACCATGTCAATCAATAATAATGCGTTACCATATCGCTTGTAAGGAAAATAAAAACGGCTATGTATCTTTTGTCTGTCCGTTTATACCAAACTGTTCTAACTTTCAGACTCATAAACAAGAAATATTACAAGCAAGTTGGAAGTGCAATTTTACAACAAATGTTACAACTTTTTTGGGTTTGAGTGACATATTTTGGAGAGCTTTGAAGCAAATATTTATATTTACCAACTTTATACAACCTGTTGTTTGAGCTTCGACATGTAATAAATTCAAGGATCGGTCATAATATTGTTGATAAAGCCAATTCTTGTGACGTAGTTGAAGATTTACTCAGGATTTCTGGCACATGCTATGCAAAAACAACTGAAGGACGTAGTAGGAAGAGTTAAATAACAGGATTCATAATAATTCGTAGGTACATAATATGTAATAGTTAATTTAAATAAAATGTTGTACACACAATGCAAAGGTATTTACCATTTACGCAAAATTGAATTTTCTATCTGGTTTACGTCCATGGAGAACACATGTGTGATCCGCTTAAAACCAGCTGTAAAAAATCCGACTTTCATGTGGTCAGGCCATATCTTGTACTTGTCTTAGTCCTTGTTTACAATGTTGTTATACAATTTGTTACTTTGCATAATGTAAATTTTAACAGGTAGACTGTCTATGACTAACAATGTTGTTTTTGTCCAACGAATTCGTAGTAATATTTCCTATTTGTTCTACATAACCGAATCCAATGCGGAATTCGATAAATCGATATACCAAATCCGTTACATATTAGATAATACTGTACTTTACTTATGCGTACTATATTTGTAAATATGTATCTGTATTTCTGTATGCATGAAATGAAATCGAATTTTAAGTGAGACGATTATCAACACATGTTTTGTCTCATCGTATAGAGTATTGATACTAAATCTGACAAGTGCTGCAACAGCAGCAGGTCGATCTTAATTCGGACGCGGACCAATAAAAATATACCAATACCGATGATGATACTCACTTGATATGCAAGTATTTGTCATCTTATTTGTGATTATAAGATTAACTATAGTTCCTTGACTTTACTTGCCATTTAAATACTAATTAATAATTAAAGGTTTGTTTGTCTCATTTCCGTGCATCTGTGAATATGGGCCAATGAAATCCATACTTACTACAAACTCTGATACAACTTACATTCTGATAAAGTATTATGTACGGATCATGGAATGCCACAGCGCACTTAGCACGTAGATGAAAATAACCTAGACATTTCTAGCCACAAATTTCCTAAGTGTACCGTATACATAATGTATAATCGGACAGTACGCAATCTACCTAAACTTGATGTCTTTAAGTACAGTATTTATGAAGCCTATGCTATGTAGTATCTTTTTGTATTGTAACGCGGCATTAGAGAAGAAATGACAGTTCGAAACTTGAAAGCACTAATACTTCGGCATAGAGAGGAATAAAGCTAATCTAAGTTTATTTTAGAGGGACAGTGACACCATTGTGTAATGAGTAGCAGATGTTTTCTTCTCCTTTCACACTTTTCCTAAATGTGTTGAATTTCGTCTATGTCGCGTGCCATTGCTCACTGGCTGCAGCCCTCCTTTCAGCTTCAACCTATCTAATGCTACAAAACACACTTTTGGTTGCTTTCGTGATTTCTTAAGATTCGTCTATATGTACTGTACTTACTATACACACATTAACTTTGCTAGTTGCTACATAGTACTACATTATGATTCTTTGCTTACATTATATTAACTACACATAACCTACTTCCATTAAATATATTATATAGAATTGAGATGAGCATTGTCATATAAAAGATCGTAAGAGTGAAATGTGATGTGTTATTCTTTTCCATTGCTCCATACTACAATTACACAAATAGTAATAGGTACCCACACAGTCCAGTTTATTTTACTGAGTTAGCTGAGATTTCATTTTAAGTATGAGTTTAGCCAGGATATAACTTCTTACTTAATGCACTTTGTTATACAGGCAAAACAAATCTGGCACGTGTCCTGTTTCAATGCATTTGATATTTTTCCTGGTCATCGTATACTCGTATAATAAGTG
>JAQFYC010002457.1:0-25558 GCA_034694165.1 Tomocerus mixtus
ATGCCCATCATTTTTATTCCATTCACTCTGGTGACCTGCAATTTTTCCCCGAAAAGTCGTCAAGGTAACCTTAATTAGGTGTCATCACGAAATGTCACCAAAACGTCTTTTCCTATAATCTCATAGTACTAGTACTGTCAGACAATTCTTTGTTTTTGAATAGCTTCCCCAGTTAGATAATTTCACTATTGCATGGCATGATTATTTTGATTATAGTAGTATATGTGGTATATAGTATATATATTATGGTACTTCACCAATATAATTTGATTAATTTTCTGAGTATTTTCCTATTGGTAATGGTCCCGCCCAGATACATGATAACATTTATATAATGTTGATTTCCTACATCAATCTTTGTGAAGTATATTATGCCAATTTAATAAATACTTAATTAAATACATGGTTTATTTTTACATATTATGTTGCTTTACACCAATGATAATGAGTATGTTACACAATTACATGTCATTATACAATCTGCATGTCCATAGTCCATATTATGTAAATTGTTTTGATAAACGGCTCACTTATACAATGACAGAATAATTATCTACTAAATATAATATTGGTATTACATTGATGCCAATAATTAATAGAAGCAATTACTATATAGATTCAGAGGTATTTGCAATAATTTTTTAGTAAGTCTAAAAGTTGAAAACTTGAAAAAAAATCAAACTACCCTGGATCCGGTAAGGTACCAAATAACTACACATCTGGAAAATGTATGTTATAATAATTATGGCATTTAATACTCACAATTGTTATTATATAAACGTATGTAAGGCAATAACAAGTGTTTATGTATAGAATGATTGTACTATATATTCTGTATTGCTTTTTAGTTATCAACGTTAACTGCTTTGTGGCCATTATCGAAATAAAGTGTTTATAGTTTCCCAATTAGTTGATGTATTGAAATTGGTGGAAGAAAGAACCGTTGTCTTGTTCCTAAGTGAAATCGTGCGGGCTTGATTTTCGATGAAACCGAATCTGATGAAACTTCAGCTAGTCGCAATTACAACATGTAGCATTCATTTCGCTATTTTGAAATTTTGACAAACCTTATGTAACCAATTCTATTGGATGTCAAAGTTGGTCAAAAATGAACTTCGGTAGAACAGCCATTATCTTGTTTTGAAAAAATAAAATTATTGGTTCACATTTCGAATATCTTCAGAATAGCAGAAAGGTTGATCTAGATGTAAAGTAATTTCAAAAAATGCAAAACGCCTAAAAATAATAGTTTTAAATTATCAGGGGGCAAATTTCAAAATATACCCCTCCCCCATATTTCGAACACGCAACACTTCTACGCTACTTGAGATGTCAATTCAGAAAGGCACCGCATTTTTGAACAACTTTTGTCTAAATTTTGTCGCGTAGAAGTGTTGCGTTCAAAAGTTATTCGCAGTTGAAAATTAGCCAAAATTAGCCAGGGATCAGATTTCTTACATGTAATGGTTTACATATTTAAATTACTTCAATAATTAATAATATTAATATTTACCTTCACGTAATTGTTGTACACAGACGAACAGATCGGATGCGTTAACATTATTTAACTTACGTTTAGAACAAAGGGGAAAAAATTTAAAAACATTTTTATAATTAAAATGCATCAAAATAATTTTAAAACATAGTTTAAATATTATTATAATATAAGAAGTGTAATGAATTAAGCCTCAGTGTAGTGCATTGAATGTGTGTGTATGTACTGTGTACAGTATAGTAGAGACATAAGTACCCACACATTGCACATACTATATGCATATATACTATACTTAGGTAAAGTACCTCTTACCTGCTGCACAGCTGTGTAGGTATGTTTACGTACGTAGGACAAGAAGAAGAAGGATTGAAGGAATATGGAACCCTGGCAAGTAGCAAAGATGAAGGGCTCCTTTTTTCTTGCTAGCTAAAAAGGTTCACCGCACGATTCCAAATAGGAACAAGTCCGTTGACAATGGTATTTGTCTTGGTTAGCTAGCATGTAATACTATGTAGGTAATGTATTTTAATGAAATTGTCAACACTAAACCAAAATCTCGAGGGTTAATGCTTTATTAATTTTTTTATTAACGACAGTGTACACAAGTCGCCCACAAATTATGTTTTTTGGAAAATAATTTTCAGCATTGATATTAAGTGAAATTTCAAATCGTTGCACTAATAATATCGGGCGGAATAGTCCCACCTGGGAACATTCCCAACTTTCCCGTCCGGGATGGTTCATTTTTAGCGCAAAAAGTGGGAAAGTTGGGAAAAGTCGGAAGGTTCTGGGAAACTTGTAGTACACGTAATGTTTATCATAAACCTCATCAACCTAATCATAACATTTATTAATTATGATTACCTACACTGAAATAGTATGTTTTACCTAAATGATATATTTATATAATTTGATAATATTTTGATGAAATCATTCTTAATAAGCTCACATCAATGCAGGATACACTGCATTCACTGTACTTGACATTGATTATCATTATAAGATTACTGCAGAAATCATTTGAGTTGCATTGCGTGGTCACATGGCATTGAAAAACTACTTGAACAACTTTATATATAAACAGTAATTCACTCTCGCAGAAGACACTTTGCTGTAACACCAATTACAAGCTACTTTATTCTTTTGCGTTTGAAAATGACTTTTTCCGTTGTTCTCGTCACCGTTTTGGTGCTGGCGATCGGGAGTGTGGAACCTCACGGTGCACTAGTTGACCCACGGGCCAGAAACAACCTTTACATGGATCCCGCATTTCCAGATCAACCTCCAAACTGGAACTATCAGGCAGTTTGGTGTGACAATATTCCTCAGGATGAGGCTGTTTCAAACTGTGGATTCTGCGGAGATCCCCCCAATGCCCCCACCCCTCGAGAAAACGAACACGGAGGCTATTATGGAAATGGATACATTGCCAAGAATTACACTGTTGGCTCCGTAAGTACTTTGTGACAACAACACATTGATAGATTTTAGTATTTAATTAATTTTCTACAACAATACTCCTAACTTAATTTCCTTTAAAATAGGCAATTACAATCAAAACTGCATTTCAAGCTTCCCACTATGGATATTTTGAAGTAGACTTGTGCCATAGCGCACAGGAATCCGCTGGCTGCTTCGAGAGGCTTATTATTCTGAGCGGAAGCGAAGAAATCAGGAGTGACAATAGGATTTGTGTCCCATATGGCAATGACCAAAATAGAGAGATAACTGCCACAGTTCTACTTCCTGCTGGTGTCAGATGTAACAGGTGTACTCTTCGGTGGACTTACAGGACTGCTTATCCAGGGTGGTCAGGTACGAATGAGTAGACATTTAACACAAGCATAATTATAATTAATGGTAAAAAAGTCAATTAATTATTGTTTTTCTCTCTAAATTTTAGGCTGGAACGAATGTGGACTTAACCCTAACGATGCTCAAGTTTTCAGGAATTGTGCTGACATTGCCATTCTCTAAATCGAGTTATACAACACATACAAATCTTCCAAAAATAAATATTATTTTGCAAAATTACTTGTATCATGTTAAAATATAAACTTATGAACTCGCGTCATCACTGTCTGGTATTCATTTTCATTCCTAAGTGTAAGAAAATAACTTCTTGGCATGGATATTAATTAGTTAACTTGTCATGAAAGGCACCATATAGTTAACGTCGTCACGCAACGTCCCCAGAAACGTCTTTTCCTGTAGTCTCGTTTAGGTAAAGTGAATACTCAAGAAGGTATGTCGCAACGAGTCCCGCATTTTCTGGGTTTCGTCGGTCACGTGACATTTGGAATAGGAATTTCGCAAGCACTAGGAGTCTCTAACATGACTTACGCACACTTTCCTGCTCTATAATTTGGCTGGTTTGAATTAACATATAGTTTGTGTAAGCGAACTATCTTATCTAGTATCTACTTTACCTTAATTCTCATAGTACTGTCAGTCTATTCTTTATTTTTGAATAGCTTCCCCATTTAGATAATTTTACTACTGTGGCATGATTTATTGACCAATTAGGTATTCAGTATATAATAATATAGCATACTATATATATGCCACTTCACCAAATCAATCTTTGTGAAGTATATTATGCAACTTGCTTTTACAGATAGTGCTATATGTATATACACCAATGATTTTGTTATGCAATTACATGTCGTTATACAATCTGCATGTCCATAGTCCATATTATGTAAATTGTTATGATAAACGGCTCACTTAATGACAGAATAATTTATCAAAATTCCGTAATAAGGCGAAGAAGTAATGATTATCTACTAAATATAATATTAGTATTACATTACATTGATGCCAAAAAATTAATCAGGGCAATTATAGGTATAACCGCATTTATTTTAAAAAATGAAAAGGTAAAAATAATTTATAAAGTTACCTAGTCACCATTAAATACTTTCCCAAAGCCCATAGATCAAATATAATATATATAATATAAATAGAACATCAAATTACACAATTTTCATAATCGTGATCATAGTCGTGAGTGAGTAGAATACCGTTCGGTTAAAATTAAACAAAAATGAATGCAACTGCATAAACATATTTTTGTATCACTGGCTTTTTTCACAATGAAAATGGGTTTCTACAATGTATTTTTGGAAGTTGAACAACTAAGGTTATGGCTATTAAATGTAGCTCTTCTGGCAGGCAATGGTAATTACCAGAAGCAAAATTGTTGAGCAGTTATGTATTGTAGATAAATATGACATATTAATCGAGCATTTACATCTCTTGATGTGCATTGAATTTTCCGCTTTTTAGCTAAAAGTCTGCAGGTATGGGTATTTTGTATGTATTTTTGACCTTGATTTAAAGTCCAAGAAAGTAATACCCCAATTTGTAGATGTATGAGATTTTGCCAATTAAGCGCATTTCCTTTCACTGCCGCCGTTGGGTGAAATCAGATTGGGCTAATAGCCAGTGGCGGATCCAGAAAATTTTCCAGGGGGGGTTCATGAGTATTTTGCATACAGAATTTTAATTAACATCCAGGTTATTATTTAGTTTCTCATTAAATGCCAACTTATCTAGTTTAAGCTAGGTAGTCCCAGAGGGGGTTTGAACCCCCAAAACCCCATCCTGGATCCGCCACTGCTAATAGCTGCAATTAAGATTGTGCTAATAATTTTGCCGAGGTTAAGGAGGCCCTTAGGGTTGCGAATCAGTGTAGAAAGAACATTATATCTCGACAATGCGAAGCCGACTTCGCTATTTTTAATATTCTTGCTTTTCTCATTGGAATTTTGCGAAATATTTAATTTTCTCTCCTTTAGGGAACGATTAAGGCGCTCCAATGCAGCATAACGGTCTTCCAACTCTCCTACTCAAATGCATGTGTTCTTATGGCCCGGAACTTGTGTTCTGGTTGATTTCTCAACTCCCCATCTTTTACGTGTTAATTTTTTATTTTAACAAATATGGTTGAAAAAAATATTCGCGTGCATGTCTGCACAATAGATATCAGATATACTTCCGGTGGACTGTCGTCACACTTTCAATGTTTTATTTTCACACGTGGTGTGGCTTGTTTTAAGACAAGGAGACTTCCAAGGGGATAGGGAAATTCAATGAATTTTTTGCGAGGTTTTCGGAAGGAAATCACTGTCTGATCAAAACTGGCTCTCTAATAAAGCACTACTACTCCTGTCTCTATAATGTCTGCAAAGTTATTTGCTGAGCCTATTAAAACAATCTGCAACTACACTGGAAAATTCAATGCTAAATAAATACTACCAATTCGAAATGGAACAATACTTACTAAGTAAACTATTATGTACAATAGCTATTAAATGTACTCGGTATTATTGGCATTTATTTTGTTTTGTAGCTAACTAGTGCAAAAAAATGCAAATAATTGCTCGAATCCGCTCAGCTATAGAAAGGTCAGATTGTATTAAACAATTCCAGAAATCTTTCTATTCGCATAATAACTATGTTATGCTAAAAGCGTATTTCTACTACAGCGTAAATCCAAACTAATTAACTGTTGATTCTAATTTTTGTTTTCCGAATATTTTCAATTCAAGGTTTAATGTCCATAATTGCTCCTTCTGCTCATATAGTCATACCACCCTTGGAAAATGCAAATTGTGTAAGTAATTAAGGTAAATACGGCGCAGTGATAATTTATTTCCTGTATCAATTTACTCTCTGTAACAAGTTAATATCTTTTAAGTCCAAGTCTCAAACGTTGTACAATCATAAGACCACACTAAGGAAGTATTTTAAAAATGTAAACATCTAGTGGTATAAATAGCTTAATCAAAGAGTAAAACAAAGTTTGTGGAGACAGTCTTGCAAACAACGTATGCGTAAACAAGAAAACTAAACAGTAGTCAAAAAATAATGGCAAGTTGTATTCGAATTGCTAAAAATTACATTCCAAATCCTGATTTTAACTGGGCTGGCTTCTATACTGAAATAATGTCATATCTTGGAGCGTTTCCACTTACCTGGAACAATAAAACAAAGAAATATATTGCATTGAAATCTCGGTTACGTAATAAATTTTTACTGAGCTCAGATATTTTAGTTACATTGTATCACATGTATCGCATATCCACAGGAATAAGCGAATCCAATAGCGACAACACTCTAGCAATTATTATGAGTACGATTTATTCGTTTGCGTATTCATTTCTATTTATAATTTTGTATAATTTCCATGCAAAAAAGGACGATATTGTTCGGATGATGAATTTTTATAATTCAAGTATTTCCAGAGCCCATAAAGGTGAGTTTCCGTTAAATTACTTGTACACAATGTACCAATGGGGACGTAAAAATTTTAAACTGATTCTTGGTTATTTGCTTTTAGTTGGAAACAGTACAACCGTGACCAGGGCTTTCACGAAAGCCAAAATACTAGCAAGAAAATCTGCAATGATTTTTATACCATTATATTCACTGGGATTTGGGGGAACCACTTCGTTATTTATGTTTCTTTTGCCAGTTAAAACTCTTCTTGCTGGTTCGCTTCTCACAGGAACTTCTCAAATAGAAAGAACATTGAGTTGCATTCTATCTTCTGTGCAAGTTTTCGTATATTTTGTTACCGTAGCCGCGAATTCAATCATCATTTTTAATGTCCTCACTTATCTCATTTGGAACAATGTGTGGTTTGGCGAACTGAGGTTATTAAAATCATTGTTCGTATATTATTATGTTCTGCCAGTTTTTTTTCTTACATTACCATAATAAATTGTTGATATCTGTGTTTACCAGGAATCCTGAAGATACTGATGGTTTTCAAACACCGTTAAGTCCGTCAGATTGTACAATAGACTGCGCATTTTAAACGTGTATTACAATGATAGTTTTCATTCGTCATTTCTACCGGCAATTGTTTCCGTCTGTATACTGGACGGAGCTCTCTTTGGCTTTATATCTATCCGCTATTACAATTTCTTTCCTCTAGGCATATATATCGTTTTTCCACCAACTTTTTTCATATTAGCCTTTACACTTACAGTGTTACTAATGGGGTTTTCCACTTGCTGGGAAAGCACACTAGACTCAATCAGTATTTTGAGGTCACGACAATTTAGGGGAAATGTGTCTTGCAGGAAAATTCTACGAACTCTAAGACCTTTTGGAATTAAAATAGGTCCCGTACGATCGGCTAAATATGAGCAACTTTATGACGATTTTCAGTCTATGTTGGATTTAATACTTACACTACTTCAAGTTATTCCACCACCTAAAATCAAATAAGTACATTCTGGAATATTTTAGCGCAACCGACGGCTTATAGTATTTCCCTTGTGTTTCAGCCATTTTAATTCAAACCATACTCATTTAGTTGGAGATTGTCATTTAGCCATATTCTTTTTCATGCATCTTCGGAGAAATAATAAATTCAAGGATTGTAAATAGGCTTATTTTTTTGAATAAATGTACGTCAAATTCAAAATGTTAAATAAGCGCCCCTTCCTAAAACAACCAAATTGAATAAGCGCCTTTGAGGGCCTATAGGAGCGAAAGAAGGTATGTATCAATATGAATTACTTAGTAGAAAATGTAAGAAAAATTCATAATAAACACTCCATCATACAGTTACAGAAAGTCCGGTCAAGTCTCTTGTGACTAGCTTACGGAAATATGACACGGGGTTGTAACGGAGAAAGTTAACTCCTTTAAATATCTGGGAGTCTATCTTGATTCTACCCTTAGCTTCAAGACCCACTATCGTAAAGTTTAAAGCTAATAGCCTCATATTTGGGCCTTTGTTCAAAATTAGAAAAATGTTCTCCTGTGACACCTTTACCATGATGGTAAATAAAATACGTATGTCTACTCTCATGCTGACTGTGCAATTGATATCATCTGGGGACACAGTAAATTGTCGCAACTACCGGATTTGTAAATACCCATAAATAGGTTACTTTTAATATATCAATTGTTGAGAGACATCCTTGGGTTTGCCGCGTAAGTAATACATTATTTTCCCTCCTTAGACAACTAATTAAAAATCGTCAAAAACTGCTAAATGCGGAAAGCAAGTAGCACTGCCAACCATTGCAAAAGCTTGGCCACCCTTTAATTGACTAAAAAATCGACAAAACCTAAACATTTACTGAAAAACACAATGGGGGGAACAGCAAGAACACAAGATAAGAAAAAAACACAATCTTCATTGGCAAACAATACAACAACAAAAGATCAATCACATTCCCAAATGCAACAATCAGAAGAAAATCATCAGTACGCGGTGCCAAATGGAATTGAAATTATGTTTAATAAAATACTGGAAGGTCAGCAATCAATTTTGGAGCAGATGAAAGTACTAACAAAGGAGAATGGACGTCTGAAATCTGATGTTGTAGATCTTCAAAAGGAAGTACAAATACTAAAAAGGAAAAATACCTATCTGGACACAGAATTAAGACGGAAAAATCTAATCCTAATCGGCCTACCTGACAATGTGAATGAGCATCCGGATGAACTTTACGAAGCCGTCTTAAATATAACTGGAAATATTGGATTGAAAGGAATTCAAATCGACACAGCTGAGCGACTAGGTGTACCGAGACCTTCGGGAGGCAGCAGACCAGTGAAAATAAGGTGCGTAACTCATCATGACAGAAATCGGATTTGGAATAATCGGTTTTATCTTCAAGACAGCCACCGGCAGCTCTACTTAAATGAAGACCTTCCTGACACGGTTCGCTTAGACCGCAGCGTTTTACGAAGAAAACTAAAAGAGTCGACGGATCAGAAAATTCCAGCAAGAATCTTTTACAACAATTACCAAATAGAGGTCAACGGAGAACTTTTTGCAGCAGCGGAAGGAAAACTTGTTCGTGTCCAGAGACCTCAACCTCGCAACACTAGCCACATGGAATCATAGTAACTCGCCCGCCCGGACTCTTTGATAATGTATTGGAAATGTTATAGGAATAGGTACGAAAAATTATGACTTTTATAACGAATTAATTCAGACATGTTTTGCTCTTCGAAAACTTTAACAGTAATAATTTCGTAAATAATAGATTAACTAAAAAATACAAAGCATTATTTAAATTTAACGGATATCGCTACAAATCCAGAGGTCGATACTCTGGAGGACCTATAATCGGCGTAAAAATGAAGTAAAAAAAATAATTTTTTAATTCTAGAAAACACAAGACTATATGTTATTTCGACTCTAAGCACAAGAGATGTTACTATACATTTAATTTTTGTTTACCTACTTCCTAATCTAATTCAAGTCTAGTATCTTAAGCCAAGAAACTTAAATGTATTATAATGTGATAATCAACTTTCTGATACCGAAGATAATTTTTTGAAAATGTTATTTGACAACCCTGATTTAAGAAGTGCTTCGGTATCTACAATTATATAATTGAATCTACGATTAAAGTCGTCTAGGCTTAATGTAAAAATAATATTTGACTCTGTAAGAATAATGTGTTGAACTGGCGTGACCTATGTTCAAATAAACTCATATTATTAATATATCAATTGTTGTAGTTAGCATTATTACATTTTAAATTCTTTCGCTCATAATTCAGTTTATAGGTAGTGAACATACACTCATTGGAATTTTACTATATTAGCAATTTGGATTATTGTACATTACACGTTTTCGATCTAAATTATGACATGCCATTTTAACAAACACCACTTGGTGTAAGTATTTTCCAGTATTTTGACAGAAAAACATTTCGAAGCAGCTTAGTTACAAATAATGCATGACACAAGAAGGAAGTAAATAATTAGCAGAAAATATCGGCGCTATCACTTTAATACTCATGGATTTTTGCAAATGATCTATAAAAATATATATTATGGTCGACAACCTGACAAACAAACAAAGCAACTTGCCGGCCACAAATGCCAATATCAACGGAAACATTAAATACTAAAAAACAAATAACTGTATGGTACACCTTACCGGACCTAGGGCATATTTTGAATTTTTCTTAGCTTTCAACTTATAGGCAAACAAAGTATTGCACATTTTTCGTTTCAAATGATTTGGATTCGATTGAGAGGGTGTTATTCTTTTGGGGTGGAGTCCCCCCCCCCCCAGTAGGGGAAGTCATTGCAGTTTCCGATGTAAAAACATGCCAGAGGATGAATGCCAAAAAATTATCTCCACTTTCCGTTTTATAGACTGTCACTTGGAAACGCTATTAACAAAAAGACATTGTATAATTCGAAATCGATAAAATAAATGCAAAACTATTTTGACATCTTATCGCCGGCAAAACTCCAACACGAATTCCGAATCTCCTGAGACTTTTGACTTCCCGTGATGTAATTGGATTTTTGAAGGAAGCCGATTTCATTTTAGAAATGTAAGCTTCCGACCTTTCGTAAATTAGTGATGCTAACGAAAAAATGGCAATGGATATAATTGAGCAAGCGACGACAATAATTGGGATAATGCTAAAAATGGCAAAGTGTATTCGTCCGAAGAGGCGAATGGAGGCAAAAAGAGATATGATACTAACTAACGCCACCATAAAGATTAACAGAGAAAAATATTGCTTCGTTACGCTGCCATTGAAATGAGTGTTTAAAATTGACCATTTTTGAAATAGAGAAATACTGTCGCCGGAGTTCCACTGAAGGCTAAAAGAGTAAAGTAATTCAATTCAATAATTATTCTACAAAGAGTAAAAACGAAATTTAAAAATAAAAATGGTAAAAGGTTTGTTCTAACCTTAACACTGTTAACCAATAAGATCCAACAATCATATAAAAATGTGTGTGCAGAAGATTCAAAAAAATGGCTGATATGCCAGCCATAAGTATTAAATATTGAAACGGAGTAAATAGCAATACAATTATCTGGATCCATATTTTATCCGGAAGGAGCCAAGTTATCGCAATTCTTTCGTTGTACATAATTACGTTTATTAGTGTTAAACAAAATGCTGCAATAAAAGTAATAGCCTCATTGATTGTAATAAGGAGCTCCAGCACTTGATTATTCTCGATTTTACTTGAAATATTGTTTACTGCAAAATTGTAATACACAAAATTGAAATAATTCCTACAACATTCATTAAAATGCATAGCTTAAATAGTAATTCAAGAAAGGTATAAACTTGCAGCAATGTGTTCAAAGTAATCTATAGTTTGTTAATTTTATTATCTGCAGTGCAGATTTTGCGTACTTTATTGTTTAAGATTTTAAGACACGGAAAAATATTAATAATAAAAGTATGGATGTGTATTAACCTGTTAATTGATCGTCAGCCTTGACAAGTTCACTGAAAAATGAGACAAAGTTTTCCTTTTTCCTATACAAATTGTAAATGGAAAGAGTCGACAAGGCGTAGCCTATGATAAATATAAATGCAATGATTGTTACTGGAAAATTCTTTCGTTCCGATTTACTGGACAGAATAACCACAAGTTGAACAATTTCATAAACTGTACAGAAAAAGAAGCAGAACCCCATTAATTTCGATACAACTTGCTGACGTTTGTTCTTTCCTATATACATTCTGTAAGATTCTTTATCCTCCAGCAGAATGGCGATAATTTTAAATATGCTAAAATGTTAATAAAACTGCCATATTTTCTCAAACACTGTTTGGTTAACATTTTGCACTATCTATTTTAGAGATATTTCATTTAATAGTGCTTACACACATACGATACTTTGCGAAATAACGGTCGTTTACAAATACTTAGTAGTTTTAGCGAATGTAATTAATAAAGAGTGTCGTCTATAATCAATCACTGACTTGACGACTGTCAAGCCACCATTTTAAGCCCACCCGAGTGAGTGTAATGTTGCATTAATTGTAATTAAATATCATATGATTATTTTACAGGTATTTGACACATGGACTTAATGGACAATTTTAAAACGCCCATTAGTTATAAGTTATAAGACAGAGCACTGCACAGTATAGTTTGCAGGCTATTATTAGTAGATAAATAAATGTAAATACGTAGAACTGTATTTTGAAGGAATTTCTAAGAATGGTAATTAGTAAATTCAATCAAGCAATGTGTAATTAAAATCTGATAATGGCATAATCCCTACTGGCTAGCGCCACATGAATTGCAGAATATAGCACGGCGAAGAGGGGCGTAATAATATTAAATTAGGTACCTAATCTAATTATGGATAACAAATATCACCAAATGTCAATGTGATTGTAGGAATTGATTTATGCTGGTAGGGAGAATGCATGGAGGAATTAAGGCAGTGCGGTTGTCTACGAAGTTAAGTACTAAGTTTATTAAAATACTTTTTGGAGACTGCAAAGTCCTCAAGCGGAGACATTTTTACATGATTCATATAAATAATTAATGCATCATCAATGTAGTCGAGCGAGCACTGACGGATGCACTACACCCAATCTCTTCGATAACCCTTCAAACCTATTCTTATTCGAAGGACCAGTCTTAAGCAACAATGACAATGCTACTTAAAACACTATAAAACTTATGCTGACTGCACTCTCTATCAACTGAGATAACAACTGTATGACTCAAACTGACTATTATATGTGATTCTGTAGAATGCCGGATGCGACTATGATCCAAACAACAAATCTTTAGAACTTTCGACTTTTTGAAATAAACTAACAATACATTTATTAATAGGTACTTGCACACAATAAATTTACACGTCTACACTTGACGGAATCCAAGTTGGAACTGTCGAACTTTTTCACAAACATTTCATACTATATCATTTTCACAAATTAATTCAATTCAAATTCTTAGTCTATTATTAATGTCTTATAACTATTTTACTTACTATCTTAACAATTAAATTGACTTATTTCTACATTTTATTTCTTAACTTCTACTAGTATAAAAATGGCTAATTAATTTTTATACTTTTATACTTTATAACGTACATACTTTTTATCTTACTTACTATTACTATAAGTATAAATATCAGTATTTATTTTAATAATTAATATTTATACTTTTATACTTACTTGCTTGAACTTAACTTATTCATTATCACTAGAAGTATAAATATCAGTATTTATTTTAATAAATAATATTTATACTCTTATACTTATTTCCTCGATCTTAACATTAACTATTACTAGAAGTATAAATATCAGTATTTATTTTAATAAATAATATTTATAATCTTATACTTAATGCTATTCTAACCTAGGACTTAAAGTATAAAATTCATTATTTATTACAATAATTGTAAAAAATAATTCCATACTTAATGCTAAACTAGCCTAGGACTTAACTTTAAACGTCGCTTGCTGCTTGGGTCAGCAACAATCATTAGGCATACATAATATGATGAAAGTAGAAAATAGTACTGAATAGATAGAAACTATTTATTTAGTAACCTCTAAAAATATAAATTTTGATTTTTGCAGTTCTGACGAACACAATGTTTTATGACTCCAAGCTGCTACTAGGTACAGCTATTAATAAAGACGTTATATAATTAGACAGAGATAGAATGAATGCAAAAATGTATTGATATCTTATCGCCCGCAAAATTCCAACACGAATCCCGAATCTCCTGAGACTTTTGACTTCCCGCCGGATAATTGGATTTCTAAAAGAAGCTGATTTCATTTTTGAGATATAAATTCCCGACCTTCCATAAATAAGTGATGCTAACGAAAAAAGGGCAGTGGATACGATTGAGCAATTGACGACGATCATTGGGTTAAGGATATAAATTGCAAACTCAATTCGTCCATAGAGACGTATAGAGGCAAACAGTGGTATTACAATAAATGACGCCAGCATAAAGATTAACAGAAAAAAAAATTGTTGCGTTACGCTGCCATTAAAATGAGTATTTAAAATTGACCACCTTCGAAACACAGAAAAACTGTCTGTGGACTTCCATTGAATGCTAAATGACAAAAATAGCTTAATTTAGAATTATTCTACTAGAAATTTCGATTATAGTGAAAGTAGTAAGATAATTTATTGTTTTAACCTTAGTACATTTAACCAGTGGGAACCGACAATCATATAAAAATGTGTGTGTAAAAGATTCAAAAAAGTGACTGCTATTCCAGCGAATAATATCAAAAATTGAAAAGGAGTAAATAACACAGCAATAGTCAGTGTTCGTAATTCCTCAGGAAGGATCCAAGTTATGGCGATTCGTTCGTCGTACATAATTGCATTTATTATTGTTACACAAAAGGCTGAAGTAAAAGAAGCACATAAATACATTGGAATAAGGAGCTCCAATATCTGATATTTATTATTTTCATTCTCACTTGTAATAGCATTCCCTGTAAATTCATAAAAACAAAATTGAAATTAATTACTCAATTGTCTTGACACTTTAATTTAATTCACTTAAATTACTCTCATTAAAAAATTAAAAATAATACAAGTTGTTTGTTATCTGTAATTCAAGAAAACAATATTAGCTATGTACGAATGTCGTCGTGGATAGTTCCAGTGCAATTGTTATTCATACTACATTGTTTTCAAAAATAAGTTGGTTTTTATTATATACTTATTAATACATGTTAACCTGCTAATTGTTCATCAATTTTCACAAGTTCACTGAAAAATGAGACGAAGTTTTCCTTTTTGACGTACGAGTTGTAAATGGAAAGAGTCGACAAACCGTAGCCTATAATAAATACAAATGTCATAATTGTCACTGGAAAGTTATTTCGTTCCGATTTATTGGACAGAATAGCCGCAAGTTGAACAATTTCATAAACTGTACAGAAAAGGCAGTAGAAACCCACGAATTTTGATAAAACTTGTTGGAATTTGTTCTTTCCTATATACATTTTATAAGATGCTTTGTCCCAGGATAGTGGATACAATTTTAAATATGCTAAGATGTTAATAAAACTACCGTATTTTCTTAAACACTTTTTTGTTAGCATTTTATTCTGTCTATTTAAGAGGCCATTTGCCTAAGAGTGTTATGCAACGGAAAATAATAAATGTCTAAAAATTACGATTGTTGTTTCGGCTAAATCTTGGAAGTAGTGGTAAATTATTTATTTCACGAATACTACAGTAAAATTATTTGCCATCTGGAACTGTAATTAATTGGTTAATTAATAACTAACGAAATATTATGGGGAAAGTACTAATTATAATTCTACGTAATAATTAAGGTACCAATTGAAAATGGTCGAATGCTTCCCATATGATAAATACATACATTATTAAAGCTTTCTTTTTGTTTAATAATTTTGATTGACTTGTATTGATTTAAAGCACCTTTGGCAACCTTTTAATATTTGCTTGTCAATTTAGACATTAAAATTGAGCAATATAAATTGTAGTCGAGACTAGACGTGAAAATGTCAATTTACACGATACTGTATTATTAATTAACAGATTATATATTATGATATTTATGCGTCCACAAATCCACAAGATTTCGACTATAAACCGTCTTTGAACACTTTCTCTAAAACTTAGGGTATATTTAAGTCAACAATTACATAAGGTATCCGCTGTGCAAAACTTTGTGCATTGCAATTTTTTACACCTCAGGACCCAGCTTTGCTATAAATAAGTAAAAACTTCTTATTTTGTTTATTTGCATTTTGCATTACCTTGCTCGTTTGGTTTATAAATTAAATTTATAATTTTACTTTTTAAATGCATAAAGAATTATAACTTTTAATTTCTGAAGGTAGAACATTTTACCACATTAGAGATTGCTTCGAAAAGCGTCTAAATAGAACCACATGAGATTAATCTTCTCCTGCCAGTTTGACCTTTTATAGTTTTTTAAAAAATTAATACAATTTATTGACCATATTTTAGTTTTATTAAACTAAAATAAATTCAAAACTATTGAGGGCAAACAATATGGAGATGGAGCTTAGCAATGCCAAGGAATACATATAAAATGCATGGGCAGCAATAACTTATGAACAGTTGCAAGTGAGAGAGAGAGTCGTATTATCAAAAGCAGTAGCAGGAAATATAACATACCAGATCGAATTTGACAATTTTAGTATTTTTACAGATGACAAGCAAGGTTTCGGGTGGAATAGTTCCACCTGGTAACATTCCCAACTTTCCCGTCCGGGATGGTTCATTTTTTAGGGGTGGGAAGTGGGAAAGTTATATATCAAGTGGTAATAAGTGGGAAGGTTCTGCTATAGCCTATAACAGGTACTTGAGCGGCTTATATAGGACAGCGAAAATCGTAGGTATCGTGTTGCTGTATTCACAACGCTAAGACTCCTCGCAATTAATAACTATTGACGAATTCAGTAACATAATAACATGTAATAATAATTCCTAATTCAGTAAAATATTCCATATTCGATATATTAAAATATTCGATTCAGTAAAATATGATCTGCCCAAGGATCCGATTTCATTATAACTGTTGAACAATGCAATACATATTGCTACATTACATTGCATTACATGTAATAAAAATAATTTTATTTGTAATTTTTAATATTATTCCTATAGCAAGAGATATACTTTAGGAATTGAGCTGAAGTTATATTTAATTAGAATTGTCTTTAATTCCTTATAAGAACAGCATTATTAATCAACTAACATCATTCAATGTTTTGATTAAGCTATACGAAAATAGACTGCAAAGTTTGATTTGGTTACGGGAGACGTTTAGTATTTATAACATGTATATAGTTGCTTACATATATACATACGTTCTAAATGGTATATAAAATAAGACAGCGATATAAAAGTATATGAACATAAAAATGATATTATAATATGAGAATATTATATAATAATATGCTTATTTAGGGAACTCTTCGCCTCAGTCAACTATTTCCATTTATCTTGGAAAAGACAATGCAAGATTTAGTTTATAGGTGCTGCATATGTGTACTTAGCATGCGTTAACACAACCTTCCCAAGTTTCCCACTAACCTTCCCGTATTTTCCGCTTTTTGACAACTTTTCCAACTTTCCCATCTTTCCCAGGTGTCCAAACTTTTGGGGTGGGAAGTGGGAAATACCGAAACCTTGATGACAAGCCGTAGAGTGCAGTTTAGATCCCCTGTACAGTTACAATAAAGCCCTGATACATTTTCTCTTCAACTATGGAACTTGGAAACAACACCACCCCAAATACTATGTAATTGTAATAGTAATTGCAAATATTATTTTATTTCGTACACACTATACAGAAATTACATTATAAATCAATCAATCCCCCTAGTTTTACACATTTATTTACTAATTAACATTATGTTTATATTGGTTCTGTAAAAGTATCAATTACATCTAACAATGGTCCTCACTTGTCTTTATGACCCCTGAGCCATGCATATAGAGAAAGATGGTATAATATTATCCAAATTATAATATTTGTTTCACATTTACAATTAGTATACAATTTCATTCAGCATATATCAGTGATGACCATGAATGAATCGCCCTGACCAAATGTCTTTCATCACTAAATATACAACATACATTTCGTAACAAACCCAGAAGTAATTCAAAAAGAAAATAGCAAAAAGTTTTGCTGCCATCAGATCCGCCTTTCCTTCTTCAGAGGAATGGTGTAAAGAACCACGGGCGAATATTGATATGTGGACACCAGCAAATATGAGAACAGCCACCATCTGGAAACCAAACCATACTCGCAGTTTTTGGTAGTGCTTCTATGGAAAACAAAATTAAATGTTATTTAATTATGCAGAGTTCCCGTATATGAAATATGTGGCATATTATGATGGATATAGCAAAGGAATATTGACCTGTCTAGCTCCCTGCAGGAGAATTATCGAAAAGATTAAGGCGATGATAGAAGCAAATACGAGAAAACTGGCACATGTCAGAACAGCAACTATAAATATAGGGGAACGAATGTAGAGCAATTCATTACATGATTAATCATAGATTTACCAATTATTAATGAACTGAAGTTGTAGGAAGTTCTTAATTTTATAAGATTGTTCATTAGATCTGATAAGCATTAGAAAACTAGACCATTTGCCCACGCTCATACATAAAATAAACTACTTATATTGTGAAAAACGATTTGTTTTTTTACACACGATATAGTCTATAAGTATGACACGGGATTATGGTAATGCATATTAATATTCTTACACTGTCCGCCCAAATGACGATTGAGCTCGTCATTTCCTGCGTAAAGTCTCTGGAGCCAGGAATCGTCGCATAGCATCGCAATCACAACATATCCAAACACAAATATCCCAGCTGTATTCTTCAGCTAAAAGAATACAAAAATAATTCCATGAATAATTAATCCTCCAACGAAACCTTGATATTTCATATGATGAACATATATGAAGCTAATATTGCATTATTTTGTAACACTTATTCTTATAATATATTATTTCAAAGATGATAAATGTTTGCCTTTTCATTCTCTATTAAGAGAAAATAATTTAGAAGGGTAAAAAACAACTCTCCCATAATTAATCAAAAGAAATACTTATTAGGTAGGTAAATCATCTTTTTGAATCTCTTTACTGTTTGCTAATCTTAAGATTAAATTACAAAGTTATGGCTTTGTACATACTGTAATGAATAGATGGACATAAAAAAAATAATAAATAAAATGAACAAATATTTGTAAATTGGAGATATTTACCGTTGATTTAATTTAGATTACCATTGCTTAAATTATTTTACTTACAATATCCAAGAAGGCGAATGTTTTAGCCAGAGTGCGGGCTTCAAGGCAGCATGTAAATCTGGGGAGCACAGGAGGCCTCTCCCCCCACGGCACTCCAGCGACATAATCCTCTTCTCTGGAAATGGGGATTCCTTCTCTCAAAAGTCGAAATTTTTGAGACATAAACATTATTATTTGTTAAAGATGTTTCCCTTCCTCACTGAAAATATTACGTGAATTACAATTCTTCTTGTTTTAAAACGAAAACAGATTTAATGTATTACAATTTCTTATACGTTGTGAATTTCCATGCCAAAAGAAGTTGTAGTTTCATCTTTGGCAGTTAATTTTACAAAGTCAAAAATGGCAAAATGTTTCAGTAGACAATTAATGCTTCATTTTAGAAATATTTGTTCACAATTTAAACTGTTATTGTTATTGTTTGGTATTGAGAGTCAAAGTAAGCAAGACACATCCTAAATAGCTCCGTAATTTCCAAATGTATATATAGTAGGTTTATATTGTTGTTTCGGACTCACAAAGCATTGTAAGCTGTATTATTTTATTAGAGAATATCTGATTGCTGACTGTTCCACTTGTATTTCACTAAAAATTGTAATACTTTTGTGCTTTGTAGTCAAAAACGCTGGTTTGGTAAAAAATGAATGATATCGCTACATCATCGTAATGATGTGTTGTCATTTCCTGATTGAGAATTGTGGAATATATCAGGGTTGTCTATAGAATGTAATAGAATGCAATAGAATGCCTAACAGTATTTTAGTCGATGCAATAACAAGGTGAAAGGATATAACTGATAGACTAGATACTTTTATTGATTGTAGCTAAAATTAATGGAACAGCTACTTAAGCCATATCTTACTTCTACAATATTATGCATGTATGTGGACTGTGGAATATGGGATTTGCATGTGATACATAAAATTGAGTGCTCGGTAACTCTTTTCAGATATGGAATTTTATAGTACTCCTGGAGAAAATGCACTGTTCTGAAACTTATACTATATAATACTGTTAAATCTTGGTTGAATTATTTGCCATTCCATATTCTACAAAATTTTGTGGTGTTTTGCGTAATATTTTAATTGCTTTTGTAGATAGTCTTCAATTTTTGGTGAAAAGATCTTTTGGTGAAGTATACCATTGCAATATTTCTTTACAATATTTTTGGTAAAAAATATTGTAATAACTAACCTGCAATTTGGTCATAAACGATACATACACATTTTGAAACAGAGACTTTTTGTTTTAAATTAGACGAAGAATCCAGCGGACCGTGAGTTATTTTGAAGTTTACGGTGACACATTACACACAGGCTGTGTGACACAGACATAATACAATTCATGCAGGTAATCTTATAATAGTAAGGATATAATAAAGTACTTAGCTTTACTAATACTAAGGACAAGGATATGTCGTTAGCTGACCGAGAAAGCAATTTGACAATTGCCTTGTCAAGGGAACGTCTGCATGTCGGCAGAACTCATAAAATATTCATGAAGGGTTGGATGCTACTCACGTAAACAAATTCTCAGAAGCTGCTACGGAAGCCTAGGGGCCATCCAGTTATTTTGTCAACGAACTTGATATGACAGAGATGGAAGAAGTGAAATGAATTAATGTTGTGAAAATAGTACAAAAGAAATATTTCTTCATTATAGGGAGCATTGTCTTTGTAAGTCGTCTTTGGACTAATGAATACATTATTGTAGAGAAAGAGGACGTGTAAACGGCCGTTTTACTGACATAATATTTGTATGGCCTCTTGCGCATTAATATCAGTCTACTGTAATGCTAACGATAACAGTATCTATATAGCATTTTAACATAAGTAATATCTTATTTCGTATGTACTTAAGTAAATTGATTTGGCTTATACGGAGAAAATTGTCATTTACATACTATACATATAAATGTAGATATATAGACATGGCTAAGCACAAACACATGTATTTATCTTGAGTTTCCTATCTATCACTTCAATGCTTTTTAGCGAGTTAGAAATATAATAGTGAAAGGAGTGTATAGTTAATTCCTTTCTAGGTTGATATTTAAACCACAGAAGAATTAAATAACATTGGCTAAATAGGATAATGTCTCACGCACACATTTACAAGATAAACGCAATTGATTGCTAAAAGGAAGCTCGTAAAGGATTATCATACCTACTATACTAGGTACTTACACTATCCATATAAAACAACGCATTTGACTAAATTTACATTTGGGATTGCTAAAATTGCATGTATATTTGTTGAGAAACTCACCTGTCGACGTGGACTATCCGTAATAGGAATATTTGTTAATTACTTAAATTATTATTGCGTGCAGAAAAGCATTTGGATTCGAGTTTGCTTCGACTAATAATAATAACTATAAAAAACACTTGATATTATGCACGCTAACAATTTGATAATTAATGAGTTGACAATAATTTTAATTAAATTTTTTTATATTATTTATTTACAACTTTGGAAAAGCAATGTAGAAAACGCCGTTTGATAGTCCTCACAACTAATAATAATGAACATGTCCTGTCTGAAAATATTTATTCTTGATAGCCAAAACCTGATGGGTTGGATAACCAAGGAATGTCAGAATTGTTTTTAAAATTGACGTACTTAGTCTGAGATAAATTATTAAATTGAGTGATTGTGATACTGCTTTTTAAAAAATTACAACCATTAATTATTAAAATATTTTATTTCCGCGTGAAGATCAGTTAAAATAAAAAAATACATAACGATTAGTTTTGAGTCTTTGTTTGGAGTTTACAGATTTCATTTTTCGTAGAATATGAATACTATACAAAATTCCACGTAAAGGTATCCAGGGAGAACAAATCTTGTTCATTGTAAAAACTGTACACGTGTAGAGTTATCAGTTATTTCTGATATAGACAGGAATAAAATGGAGGGAAGTCGAATTTCGATGCAAAAAAGAAAATTAAATGACCTGAGTGATATTGACATATGAATCAAGGACATAATTATAATCTGCCTCTTTATTATTGTATTAACTGATAACTAATAAATACAGATTTGACAATACATCAATTAAATTATGTATATTTAAATAAAAGATTAGGCAAGTAAAAAAATTAATAATGCGGAGGACATGCTGACTTGCATTCGTTTTCGGTAGCGAATCCTTTTGCAGAACAACCGCTATAGCCCTTCAGAGTACATTCCCCGGTTTGGGGATTGAAGAACCATCTTTCCCAATAAAGTGTACATGCTCGTATTGGTATCCTCCCGCCTCCTCCACCGCTTCTTGCTCGATCACAACATCGTCCTGCTACATTATTAGATTCACTTTAGAATACACATTTAATTCCGGGTACATAATATATACGGATTCTAGAGACGGGGATTGCATTGGTTCATGTAAAACTCCTTCAATTAGAGGAATCCATTTACCTATTCAGATGTAGATAAAAGGCAATAAAAGAGTTCTCTAGCTGACTAAAAATGTCTGTATTAATTGTTCTACAATTTTGTGTACTTTATAACCCGCGCGAGTGTGCGAGCTGGCTTATGTAATTCTGTCTGCCTGTCTGTGTGTCTGTCATCGCTCTAACTCACCAACTCAGGATGATGAAACTTGGTACATAAAATGTCATTGGAATGAATAGGAACCCTATTGTTTTTGACCAAAATCTGATTGGTTCCTGACATATGACTGTTTATACTTTGTCTTCATTTCAATAGAAAACGTAAAAACAGGGGTATTGAAATGTAAGACACTGCTTCCTTGTTGTCTTCATTTCGATAGTTGACATAAATCAACGGTATTGGAAATATATCATACCGCTCTCACTTATACATAAATTAGCAATTCATACTATGAAATACATTTTGCTGCTTCTACCCAATGACATGGTCAATATAGAACCTAGAGGGATCCATTAACATTTTATGGTCCATATTGGGCTTAATGGGGTTGCTCTAGCCAATTCGGGTCCAAACAGGGATCGTCTGATCGATATCAGGCACTGCTTCCACTTATTTCTTGTTGGATAGTCGAAATAAACAGCATATGAAATAAATGATGTTTCTACTTGTACATTAATGAAAAATGTATACCATGAAATACATTTTGCTGCTTTTACTTATACATTAATGAACATTGTATTGTATGAAATATATTTTGCTGTTTCTATATACTGATGGGATCTTGAGTCGTTCTTTTTAGTCAAGATGAATCCATCATTTAGTCAAGATTCTATGGTGATTATCTTTTATTTAATAGTCAGAATGGATTGCTATGGGGATTGGTGATTATCTTATACTTAATAGACAAAATGAACTGCTTTGGTGATCCTCTTACATTTGGTAAGGAACATAGGTTTATATAATGGCGATCGTCTTACGTTTGTTAGAACGATTACAGAAACACCCACATAAATTCTTACACTCACTCGGGCGGGTTAACTATAGTGCAGTGGCTTGGCAGTTTTAATATTTCTTTTGCACTTTCCTACAGATATTTACTACTCAATTATACTACTTGCACATTCACAGGATAGGATAAATATTAGAAATTGTTCTTCAATGGGTGTAAATTAAGCGTCTCTCAAATAAAAATTATTGAAAACTTTGTTTCACTTAATTAGCGATTTTTTTATGTATGAGAATTTCTCAATCATTTTCCTTTTAAATTACTTTTCATGTTATGTAAACCCATAATGTATTAAGTGTAGGGTTCGTAATATCGACATCCTTATAAATATGTAGAATAAATGCTAGAACCAAAATAATGTCACAGTTAAAGTATAAGTAGTAATTGTACCGGCTGAAACATTTGTTGTCGATAATATTAAGACCAGGGTGAAAAAGACGACTATGGCAGCTGATTTCCAATCCATTTTCAAAATGTCCAGAACTATTTAAGTATAGACTAAAAATTCATAATGTTTTAGTCCTTATCCGCGATTCTCAAGACCTTTTCGTCCAACCTTGATATACCTTGATATATAGTACAGAAGATTTCACCAAAAAAACGTATTTAATTCTGCCGCTAAATTGTATGTATTTGACATTCAAATATGTATTTTTACGTCAACAAAGTCGTTACGTTTTCCAAAATTGTTAATAGCAATAAGGTTCTTTAGACGAAATGGTTTTGAGAATCCGTGGTCGCTACAATTCAAATTAAAAAATAACTTTATGAAGGATAATAATAGTAGTAAAATCTGTATTCGTGTTGGTGAATATGTCGTCAATTAAATCTGAATAAAATATTCCATACATCCTTGTTAAAGGAACACATGCAAGCATGTGGTTATAAAGTGGATGTATAATTAATTAGGGCGTGCGATGATTTCATATTCATGTACAAAATGATAATTTACAGTGTACTGACAAAACTCAATGTAAGTGCATGCATAAGGAAAACAAATTATGAAAATTAATGATGCCCAATCATTATTCTGAATAAATTTCATACGCGTATCCCGTTTGTATTAACTGTTATACTTAGTATCGTTATCACTATCACCCATTGTCATATGCGCATAATAGGGAATAAGATGAAATCAAAAAATATTTTATGAGCGTTTCTAAAAAAAGTTAACCCCAAAAATGATTAGGTCACGGTCCGTGTACAATATAGATTCAAAGTTATCTCAAAGACCACCGCGACCGTCCTTAGAACCTATACGCTATTAACATATCTGAAAACTGAATTCAAAACAGTAGAGCTTGTCAAAAGTTATTGCAGTGACAGGCAAAGACATTCATTCATAAATTTTTTTCACAACTTAATAACTTTTACGATACATAGATTGTTAGACCGTTAATAATTGTATTTGACAGTTAATATAACGACTTATTGTATTATGTTATACAGACAATAGTATAATTGTATTAGGATATGACTGGTAATTAGTCTGTGTGGAATTTGTAGTAGACAACATAAAATCAGATTAACTTTTATGCGTGGAAGAATGGTATTTTCAGGGAATTAGTCGTTTTGCGTATTTAACTAACCTAATTAAATCAGTCTAATCTCACTGTTTGTTTTTCAAAAAGGGGTTATACTCCAAATGAGGGTGTCCTCGGTATTGTGGTGTAACACTGTTCACGACAGTCTATAGTCTATGCACTACTGATCTGCTCATATTTAAATTCTTTGTTTAGCATTTATCCTAAATAAAGCACGTTGTTGTGTTTTTTACTAAAGCTGAACTTCTCCCATTCTTCCACGCATAACTAAGTTAATCTAGTGCTGTGCCAATCAAAAGTCAGTAGCATGCAAAGGTATCCCCACACAAAAGTCAGTAGGCCATCAAAATTATCCCCACGCAGAAGTAATGCTCCCTCTGAAGAGCGCTGTCCCACGCAAAAGTACTACAAATTTCACGCAAACTAATTATTCTTAGGATATGATTCGACTCATCAATTAACCCGTACTTACACAAGCTAACTGCCAATCATAGTAGCGCAACTGTGCGATTTTTATCACACACCATCTTATA
>JAQFYC010002458.1:0-25544 GCA_034694165.1 Tomocerus mixtus
TCAATTTATTCTATATCCTCGTGAAAAAAAATGAAAATGTATTGAACATCCTTCGAGCTACGTTACGGTGGAGTCGGGTTGGAGTCGGAACGAGAAGACTGACGCGTCTCGCTTCACTAATCAAATCAATCATTCATTGTATTTCATTGGTTTCAGGATGGATAATTTTACTCTTTACTCATCTATTCACAGAATTGTGCATTACGTATTTCCAATACATAAATGTTTTACTATTCGCATATTATAATAATGTGTCATTAAGTTTATGCGTCAAGAGCTTCCTATCATGTACAATGTAAAAGATTGCTTTCAGTTTTTCTTTTGTCATACACATTATTTTTTAAAGGTGATGTATTCTATATGTCCAAAAATCTAATTTGGAAATAAAAAGCTTAATTCTAACCTGTATGTTAGCATAAACCGAGAAAATAATGCTGAGCGATTAAAATATCAAATAACACCGACTTCCTTTAAAATTTATGTGATTTGTATTTATCGTAAGATTGAAATTAATTAGATTAGGTATTTGCAAGATAAAAATGTGATAAAACTAACAAGAAAATCGACTTCATCACCCTGTCACTCAAATTTAACAGAGTAAACATGAGACGTCTGCTTGTTATTGTATTCCCTATGTAATATTGTACTAGTTAATTGAATAGATAAATTTTTATCTGGTAAAAATACAAGAGTGGTAATTGACAGTGGCTAAAGGTGCACCCTGTTGTTTAAAGATTAGTCACTCTATCTGCATCTTGTAGCTGAGTGAGTGTTCTTTCCTTTTTGATTGGATTGTATATATTACAAGTAAGGGTAACTGGAATGCTCTATCAATATCTTATAAAGCATAGATTTACAAATACACTAACTAGTGTAAGCAAAGGTTCTATAGTTTTAAAAGTTAAGGGTGTATGTATTGGTTTTGTAATGTTAAACAAGTTTGGTTTATCTATAACAAATAAATGTTTTGGAAGTCTGTTTATAATTTTGTGATGGTACCTACTGTGCTCACACTATTTTAATATTTACGTAACTCGAAGTACAATAAACTCCCACAAAATCACAATCGGAATAAATGACACACCCAACTGAGGGAAACAAATTACAGTGAGTACCTTTACACGCACAGAGGTGTTACATATAGAATAAACCTACAGGTACCTTAAGAAGTAGGTTTTTACAAAAGAATTTATTTTAGATAGGGAATTATAAACAGAAACAGAAAGCTTGCACTTGCATTCGTGCAGCGCATAACTAGCCCAGGCCAGGCAAGAAGGTAAAGGCAACAACTGAAGAAAAGAATGCAGACAACAAAATTATACTTACAGTTCATTCTATAGTGAGGATTCTGTTCTATACAATACATTCTAAGTGCAGTAAAGGGTAGCCCATGAAATCACGTTGGCATGTTAATTAATCGACTCAGCAAGGTACTCCAAACAAAAGTAAAACCAAATCCACTGCGCTGCGAACCAATTCACTCGACTTCTCCTTCAGCTTTACATAGAACATAGTCAAGTTGAGCAAGGATGACTGAATCATCCAATTATAAGCTCACCAGTGAATAATATCCGTTGATAAGCCGTAAACTAGGCTAAACCAGACAAACTTCATCTAACTATTATCTTTCTAATTAGTTTATATAAATACTTGCTCTATCTGGTGTAATGCATTTCACAGCTATTTACCATACTACAATAGATACGATTATCATCTAATTCTTTTCTTGAACTGTAAGTAATAAAATGTTATGAAGGATAGAAAATATAAAATATTACGTGCTAAGTACATTACAGAGGGAATGGGCTCATTTTGAAGCGTGATAATCAAATTGTACGTAGTGCAGTGCTAGTACTATATAAGTGGAATATTAATTAGTTCATAAACAAATACCTTCACGTAAATTGTAAATTGTAAACAATTCTCTTTTGGTTTGAATAATAGTCGTAGGAATACAGATATTATTCATTAGCTTTAGTAGTTAAAAGCTCCTAATTTCCATCTACGCAGTATGGTAGCACTTTTATGTAGAAATATGCTACTCATCGTCAGTTTAAACTTTTAGAGTCAAGTAGGATGATAGAATGAAATATAAAATAGATGAGTGGGAAAATAAGTATCAAAACTACCGGATGTCGGCTGTTACCCGATTCCATTTGAGTGAATCCCTATTTATGAAGCATGAACGAACTAAACTTAAAAATTCACTATTTATACGTAGTGTAAAGTGTAATGCTGATGAAAGGTACATATCTGGTATCTTTATGAGAAGAAATGGCCAGAGTGCATGCTCATGCTTAACTTTCCGAGTTTAGGATGAATATAGTATAATTCTGATTGGGATCTTATCATGATTCGGTTGTGTTGTGTTGTGCTATGTTATATTATACTTATGATGTATAAATATCAAGTCTTGTCAAGATATGTTCCTGTCATGCAGAGTAATCCAATCCGTTCCTCTTCTCTTCCAGTAGTTCTTGTAAAAAATGTGAATTTATTTTTAGAAAATAAATCCAGATTTTTAGTCACGTAGTACTTATATATTAAATACATACAGTATAAGTATCTGTAGGTATCTAGAGTAAGTCCAATGGTAATCCATTTTAAAAATGTAACTTTTGTGCTTACTAACCCACCGTAAGCGTAACGGTTAGCTTTTTAATGTCAAAAAGCCAAGTTAAGGTTGACTTATTTTTCTTTTTGAAATAAGTTGAAAGTTGTACTGAGGTGAAGTCTACCCGCAAGTAATGCTAAAAAAGCTTTTTACATAGAAGATATATTTTCCTGCTTGAGGTAAATGTAAATGTAATGTAATGCGTAGGAATTAGTAACATAATCAGTAGTTTAGTTGGAAAGGATGCATTGTTAGTTGGTTTGGTACTAGGTTTACTTACTTACAAGGTATTATCCAAGAGTTGAAGTTGACGTTGAATTTGAGTCGGTGGTATGATATTGCCCATCCTTAACATGGGAAGTCTGCCTGAGGAAAAGAATTTATTGAATATCGAATGAATGAGGGAATGAATGGAGAATCCCCCTTTTGTGAGTGAACAATGGAACGTGATGACAGAGATGAGATGAGTCACTTTCCCATCATTGGATTCTACTTGAGAGTTCTGTCTGTCTCTCTGTCTGTTCTTTCTACTCTTGCATTGCTCTGGTTTTGGTTTTGGTATGAGTTTTACCTTCTGTCATTCTGTCTACCACGTAGGTACTCCAACCTCCAACGTCAAGCAATTCCAGTCAAGTCAACTCAAGTCAACTCAAGTCAAGGGAAATAGCTATCTGTCTCTATGGTATACTGTATTGCTGTATATAACTGAAAATATTCTATTCTTGTATTTAATGTAATATGTAATGTAATGTAAGTATTTGGCTTCTGTTGGATTTCTATATAACACAGTAGTGGATTGGATTGGATTCTCACATTTCCCTGAAGCAGAAATGAAGACGAGAGTGGAGTGAGAGTGAGAAAACTCCATAGGAAAGAGTTGAGTTGCGTTGACTTTGACTTTATTGGCCTGACTAAGCATTCGTAAAGGTCTCCTAACCAAAGTAAACAATTCCAACTTCCGAATACACAGAGATATTGCTCTGGATTCCCTTTCTTAGTTGGCTAATGTAATGTCATGAGTGTTCCCTAGTATCCGTTCGGTTTAGCTCCACTTCCTTTTTGCCAATCTTACAATTTCACATCTACTATAGATAGATACACGTGCTAGACATACATAGAAATATAATATATAGGGCAAAACACACTCCTCTACTATTTACGATTGTGTTGTGTGTCTGAATTGTTCTGGTGTGTAATGTGAGTGAGTGAGTGAGTGAGTGACTACAGAAGTGTGTAATAATAAGAAATGTATAAAGATAGCCAAGTTAAGCTCCATACTACAGACAGAGATTTGCTTTAACTCCTTTCTGTTGTGTTCAGTCCACCGCTTGTATTTACTATATAGTATTTTGTGTATGTAGTATGTACATAGGGAATATCTATTATCTATCTTGTCCATTCATCTGTATGTGTATCTGATCCTAGTTTAGTTCACTTCAGTTTGCTTCGATTCGCTTTTCTCTGTGTTCACAGAGGAAATGAAATGAAGTCGTCCAATGGCAATGGCACGCTCTGCCATTCAGTCTTACTCTTACCGGAGTGTTGCGGCGGCAGGCGGAAATTCTACAAAAGTAATGATGCCGCAATAAGTGCAAGTCAAACACAATTTCATCAAGCGTTTCGGTCCTCAAGCAAACATACAAACGGCAAGCAGCATACAAAACCAAACCAAACCAAACCAAACCACGAGAGAAATAAACTAGAAATCCACAAAAACTTTTACGTTATAGCTTTGTCTACATAAGGAAAGTGGCTAGGATGTAGTTAACTTAATGGTATGTATACATAAGTATAATGAGAAAGTACGACTATGTATTATAATACTTTTAGTAAGACTATATCTTATAAAGATGCTTCTTTATTTTTAGAACTAATAAAAAAGCACAATCTCTACCGATGTTAAGTAACTAAGTACATAAATATCAAGTTAATAGAATCCACATGGTTTTGCAACTTTTTGTAATTACTTTTTATTGAGGATGCATATCACAGTTTTATCCAAAACAAACTTACTTTACTGCACAAATCGTTTGATATATCTGCAGTTGTTCTACTAATCATAATATAGTTGCCTCTAATAATGCAATATAGGCGTGTTAGCCAAATAGCTCTGATTCTGAATATTAGACTTATTAGAAAATAATAGCAATCAATAGATTTCGAATTTCCATACGATAAAAAGTTTGTAATCGGTAATATTATGTAGAAATGGATATTTAGTACTGTGATAAAATCCTTATCATTGCAAATAGAAAGTAGGTCATATACTATGACTGTTTATAAGATAAGTACTATTTATTATTAGCCTGGTAATATAAGATGAGATTATATGTGTATGTGCACAAAATAGCATATATTGATAAGTCTTCACCTACCATGTAAAGATGAGCAAACTGCAGACGGCATTTTTGGTAGAGTTCTACTGAAACGTAAATTGCCAAGCGGAAAACACTAAAATTTATGTCTCTGTGATTGCTATCCATAATTAGGATGTTAGAAGACATAAATTATCATTTACGATTGCACGTACAATTAGTAGTATGTATTACCATTAGTTTACATTAAGGATTCTACTTGCACTGGGGCACTCCAGTCCACTGAAGATGAAAGGCAAAGCTAGGCAACTTAAAATTCGCAGCTATCGCTATCCCCATTAAAATTAGTTATGCAAATTAGTCACCTTTTTAATACGTAACCTAAAGTACTTATAACTAATAGATATTCCTTTGGCATGGACCATACAATTTTATGAGGAGTTTCAGAAAGCATATCGATATTTCTATGTAATATTGTACCTACATAAGAAAGATGCCTCTTTTTGTCTGCTTCCTTTAGGTAAAGCCAAACTGAATCTAATTTTTATAGCTTCTAGTTTCGTAACTAGTTGTCCATATAAATTATTACCGAATATTCTTTATTCGCTCATGTCTAAGTATTTGTATTCCAAACTGATTTGGAATAATGACTCGGAAATATTTTCAGAAAGGAAATAGCCATCTCCCTGCATGTAGAATTACCATGTAGTTCAGTGCAACGAAGTGAAGTGATTAAATAGCTCGTTAAGCTATATGTATTACACTGATAATAAATTACAATAAAATTACATGTACCATATACGTATGCTATAAAAGTTAAGATTGTATGTTAGGTACTTACATAATAAGATGTCTTACATGCAAAGACACTCTATAGGGAAGATCGTACATAAAAGTCATGACCTCAGCTGCGTGTCTATGTCTATGTGTGCGTAAGAATATATTAGTTAGAAATGCATTGAAATAGCAAATGCACTCGGATTGATATTTTATTCCTTTATATGAGCGTATGGAGAATTGCAGACAGGACAGAACAAGACTCCGACTTGGAGGAAGATAGGAAGACCAACACCCATTCAAATTTCAAATTCACAGAGTACAAAGTACAATACAATCACAATCAGCACACCAGGAGAGCATGCATCAATGTTCCCTTTAATAAGGCTTCACCCCTATCTTCCTCTTTACAATTTACAATACCAAATCACAATGTTACACTATCAAAGTAGTTCCTATTACATATATGTAAATAAATACTTCGTTACCATTTACCATAACGTATTACGAATACATAAATTCTTAAGTATCTCTACTTAACTAACAAGTACTCCATGTCATGTTGTGTCATGAATCATGATTTAACCTATTATAGCCAATGGACATGGAGAGGAAGAGGGTTAACTATTCAAAATTCCTTTTTAAAAGTACCTACATACATCTCTATAATGCCTACGTTTCTTTACTAACGTACATCACATAAAAACTTGTACATGTTAAGACTAATAGCATGTTTTGATTGTATCTCTCTCTGTGTAACTATCTAATATATATGTAGCTATTAGAAAATTAAATTGTTGTGAATAGTATTCTGTTTTGTTGGCCTGTACAAATTCTCCAATGCCTTTCCCTCACTGTAGTGTACTGGAATGGGTCTGGCGAGCTTGTATATTATACTCGAGTGATCTGTCGGTATCGCTCTCTGTCTAAGCACAGTCAATTCAATTCCCTCTGTTAGGGGTCTTAAAAACTGGCAAGTTGTAAATAAATGAAAGTTGATATTTTGCTATTGATATGAGTAAAGCAAAGCATATTATTATTCAACAGTATAAATGCGGCACACATGGACAAACTCATACCGAATACTGGACTTGCTATGTAGCTGACATAATTAAATAATTTACAGGTATATTTTGTACTTTTCCAGTTAAATACCACTTTTCTCTTTAAATTTGGGTAACCTACTATGTTTTGTATACATTATATTTTAAGAACAAAATAATATGTACACGGTAGTAGATTTTAAAATGTTCGTATAAGTAATATGTACACAAATATTTTTAAATACCATTTGGATAGAATTAGCAGTGGTTGCCGAAAGAATTGCGAATTACCTTCTTTTCAATGAATTTGCAATAGCTAGCACCTAAATCTTTACATATGATGCCAATTTTCGACATGTTAAGCTAAATTCAATCAAACTACTGATCCATGTGTAAATAAACATACATTTTCGGTTGTACGTAGCGTTTTAAAATATTTCCTAATTACAAATTGCAATTTATCTCCCATGAAATCTGGAAACAGCCGTGTTGTATAGCAGCAAGTAAATAAGTGGCTAAAGTAGGCAGTGTCATAACTCTTACAAGTGTGTGCTACTGATCCGCAACCAGTAAATCAAAAACTGTTATCTAGTAACTGTAAATTGATTTTCCGACTGCAAAGTCTTTTGAAATTGAATCAGAACTTGAATTACACTGCGTGTACAAGGAAAATCGTTTTAACCATCGAGACACAATTAAAGCCAGGCATAGTAACCATTATTTACAGATGTGTATAGTGTTACAAATATCGCTCGGAAATCCTCAAAGATTTCCTCCTCCTGTCTACCTCTATATATTATATATACTATCTGTAAATAAGCATTTTACAATTCTGAGCTTATTGGCTCTGCACATTCTATTGCATATTCTAAAGTATAAATACAAGCTACTACATACTATAGATTGAACACGTTATAATACAATTTACAATAATGTTCTTTTTTGTCTAGTGAAGTAGTACTACATCTACATATATATTGAATAACATCCCTATAAATAATAATAATAACAAAAGTACACATGTACTCTTAGACAGATGTATGTATAATGGATGTAGCCTAAGTATAGTGCTAAAGATTTAATATTGGCTTTGGCTTAAGCTTAGCTTTAGGCTTAACGTATTTATATTTACTAATAATGTAATGAATATAGCTTCCAGCAAGACTTTTACCCTCTGAATGTAAATAACGCAACGAAAGGCAAAGTAAACTGTGTAGTTTTATTAGTATGTATGTAACTCGGATGTAAATGCAAGTACTGGGGAATTGAATATACATATAATCCAATGCAATCCTCATCCTTGCTAAGCCAACAGGCTGTTTCTGTTTCTCTATCTCTATAATACATCGTAGAATCGTAGTGCAGTCACCTACCAACTATTTTTCGTTTATAATGTCAAGCAGACAAAGTAAAAGGAAAAGCAAATCCAAAAAGGAGTTTATTTCAGTTCATTTCAACGTTCAACGTCAACCCCTCCTATAAGTCTACAGAAAATGTATATCTACTATAGTAGAATATAGTTTAAGTCTGTCTGTGACTACCCATTTAGTTAATTAGTTTAAGTTTCAATGTGGTAACTGCTAAAGAGTATCCTTTAGGGAAGGTGATGCTAGTGCTGGTGCTAGTGCTATGAGATGTAATATTACAGTTCTCCTTATTCTCTGTTGAACTTGAAAGTAAATATAAAGGCAGGACTGATGTTAAGTTTAGTTAAGTTAGCTCACCCTCTCTTTTACTCTCACTTCATTCTCGGCAAGCTTGTTAGTTTACTTTACACAGTGTGGTATGGTGCTTATATTGAACTAGATTGCTCCGAGTGTCATTCCATGGTAGGGTTAGTAGTTAAGTAAATATATATTAGCATTTGTAGTGTAGTGTAAGTGTAGATAGGCAGTAGGCATATTAGTTAACAGTGCCGTATTGAGTTTCACTAATAATGGGCGGAAGGAATGACTTCGGTTCACTAAATGAGAAAAGGAAAGTGAATGAAATTGTTGGTTGGTCTTGGTATCAACTAGCAGACCTTCATCGCACTTCAACTTCATTTCATCATCAGTCCAAATATCTCAGACAAAATTCATATATTTATCTGCAGGAGGAATTCTCAAGTATTTTAGTATATTAGATACATACATACCTTGCAGGATGCTAGTGTACTTTATATTTATATCACACATGGTATGGTATAGTATTCCCCACTTGAAAAATTCATCAAAGGATCTCCTACCACTCAACTATATGGGAAACAGACGTTTCTCCCTTTTCTTTAATGATTATTTATTGCGCTCTAAGCAAACTTTATCGCTTTGGCTCACATCTTTCCAATATTCTGCTAAGTATTATTTACTATACTCTCACAGGAGACATTTTTACCATTCAACCTGCTTTATAATCATGTCCTCACTGGGTAAACATTCACTTTTATGAAATATCATTATTTTCGCTATGTAAACTGTCTGGAGCCAATGAAAAATTTATAAACTGGAACAAAGTGGGCAATACGGAGAAGCAAGTATAGTTTTACTGATAACTTTTTTGTCAACTATTTACTTATAGTGTGTACCTAAGCTATTTATTATTGAGGGATATTGATATTGTCAGGATTATGACGAGGATCCTTGTCGAATTGATTAAAATGGGAAACTTGTCTTCAAATGTCTGTTTTCATGTCCTATAATATTGCAAAATCATTTTCCTCATGAGCAAATTCTTGTTTCGCGTTTTCTGTTATAAAACTTAATAATACGTAGACTACACATTTTCCCAGGAAGATTCCCTACCTAAAATTTTTGTGTGTTAAGTACATATTCGAATTTTAGGTCACATTTTTGTATGATTAGATCTGGAAGTTGACGCAAATACTACCAAAATAGCCTTGTTAATTTTTTTTGCTGTTTGTGACGTATTTGGATATTAATTAACAGCATTTGTGTACTACTTACTGTATGCAGAAGAGAGAACAAAATTCTGAGAAATCAATTTGTTTTGTGCTAAAGGCTTCATACAACAATTAATATGCACAATAGCTACCGACTACCATTAACAAAATGTAGTTAATTCTGTAATGTTATTAAGTAATTTATCTGCAAAAACAGGATGAATTCAGGGAAACACAAATTATCTTATGCGAAGGTGATAGGCAAATATATTTAGTTTTAGTAGTAAGGTGTGCTCATCTTGTTTAGTATCTTCTGACATGACCTGGTGGTGTGATGACTTGTCTTGTCAAGAGTTGCCTCTCATTTGTTGTTGTTGGAGCTCTTAATATTTCAGTGAAAACAGCAGTCACAAGTTGTTAAACTGTATACGTTAATAGACAAGTAGAAAAGGGAGAGTCAAGTGAGCTAAAGTAACGTGAAGTGAAGAGCTAATAAAAATAAAAGCTAATATACAATGCAACACGCATTACAAAAAGCTGTAGACTTGTGAAAAGGCAAAGGTGCCATTTAGAACGAATGCAATGACGAAAGGAAATTACTGCTGAGCTCGAGCTCTAAACTCTAAACTGCAGCCACATTCTCCTAACGTAAGTAATAGAAGTGCAAAAGGTTCCATTATATCCTTGTAAATGTGTATTACATGGAGATATTTCCTTGTATTGCAAAACAATGGATGTACATCTCCTTTTACTACATTATGTCAGCTACACACAAAGATACATTAAACGACTCAACACATCTCACAACACAACTAGAGCCTCACCCTTTACAATTACTACGTTACGTTAGTTACTCTTCCTTTAATTTTATTACACTATTCCTCACCAAGCGTACGTGCACATTTTTCAGGTAATATTGTACTCATCAGAATTAATTAGACGTCAGTAAAGGACATGTTCTCTACTAATTTGTAGCTCTCCTTTTGACAAAACACAACGTTTAGAAGCACATTCACGTGCTACAATAGCCTAGCATGATCAGGCTAAGCCAAGTTAAGGCAAAAATTATGGTGTACTCTTATTGGTTTTGCTTTAAACTATTTTACAACTTACAGTTACAACTTACCACATAAATACATGCCTATGAAAATAGTAGTTAATATATAGTAATATATGTTGTAGTCAAATTGGGTATTCCTGGCAGTTTAGACAAATTGTCAAAATCACCTAAACTCTTTTTAGTGTTGCAATTTGCATAAATTACAATAATTATTTTATAGATTTTGGTACACAGAAACCCAGAATCCAACCTAAACACATTTTTATTCAGTACACAATTATCATTTTATGTTATAAGTTCCTGAACGCATAAGTTTAGCGGAAATTGGCTAATTTAACCATTTAAATGGATTTTTTCTATCAAAACATGTAAAATAATGTGCTTTCTGCCCAAATTCCCTTTTACAAAATATGCATTGAGATAAGATACCTAAACCACATTTACTACGTATATTTTTATAGTTGGATAAATAACCAAATAACACTAAGGTTGCCACAACACAGTAAATTGCAGTAATATTATGTTTTTTTGTTGTTTCTCCCACAGACTCAACAATTTCAAGCACAAAGGGCTACGAGCCTTTGCCAACACCACAGAAACTGGAGACTGCAGTAAACACGAGTCAAAGTAAAATTGCAACGCAAAGTACAATCCCATTTCATAATCAACCTGAGCCACAAGTCCAATTCCAAACAAATTCTCAGCTCCATTACAATAGCGGACGTGAGCATGAATATGAAAAGCCCGATGAGCACGGGCAGCATCCTTATGAGCATGGACATGAAGAGCGTCAACAAGATGGACCAAGTGGAGCTGCCGGTGGGGTCCTTACTAGAAATCTCGGTAAACTAAAACTTGCACTTAAACTAACACACTTTTCCTAGAAAATATTTTTATAATGCAAAATGCAAATGGTAGCGACAAGCCAAGACAAGCATTTTACAGGTATATTCACTTTAATGTGTGTATTTATATAGGTATATGGTATGGAATATGGATAGCTAAGTACTGTAAGTAAAGTAAGGTGTATGCCTAAAGATAACATTTTATGTAGTGTATAAGAGATAAGGAATCCACTCCTTAAGGACAAGGATCTACTATAGTATGGGGGCTTAACCTTAAGCTTTATATGTTATGACTCAACTATGCATAAGTGCATAAATATGAAAATATTCACAAGATTCCCTTCCTTGACTTTGCCTAATGCACTGATGTGAGTGAGACTGAGTTGACTTTTGTGTGTCTATAGACAGAACAGGATGAAAGGGTTTCGAGAGTATATAAGCTCTCTTCCATGTTAAAAACTTACCTAACTTCACTTCACTTCACTCAAAAATATAACTTAGGTAACTTACAAGCACATTTTCTCCTTTCTTTACATTTTATACCTGCAGTGCTCTACAGGACTCTACTGCAGTGTCGGTATCTTATACTCTGTGTTCTACAGGGTAGTCCATGACATTATGTATTTTATCCAGGATTATGCTCCCCAAACTGCTGGACAAAATTCTTGAAAAATGGAATTGTAGACATGTTTTCACTACTTATCTATTATGAAATTTAGATACGAAAAAGAAGAACGTAGTAATTTTTAAAGATTGGAATTTAATTTAACAAAAAGATTTAAAAGTTGAATACTGAGGAAGGAATATTCACAGGTTTTAAAAGATTCTTTCAAGCTAGGGTAATTTTATGACTGTTTCCGGATATCGGACCTAAAATCCCCGAAATGCTAATCTATTTTTACTATAGTATTTGTTTTTCAATTTACTAAATATTCTCCAGGAATGGGTTTATTGTGTTTTAGCATATCAGTTCCTGAAATATGTTTTTATTTTGCAAAATATGTGAAGTAAGGTCACGGGTCACCCTGTAAAGTGGTAGCGACTTGACTTCATTTCAATAGCGAACCGAGTTGAGTTGAAAAGTCTTTCAGAGAGTGACGATAAGTCTCTCTCTCCCATTTTCAGTGAGTTTGCCTTTGCTTTTTAGCTTTACACTTCACTACTTTTCAGTTCTATTTCCTTCTCCATCGTCTGGCTGCTGCTCCTCACTTTTCTTCTACAGATAGAAGGAAGGAAAGCAAGAGAGCCGACATACATACTACACAGAAGCACGCTATATTTATCATAACGCTTACCTAAAGTACCTACTAGCTTTTGCGATAAGATTAGGAAGAGAGGAGTCAAGGGAGATCCATTCTTTCCGTCTTTCTACATATCCAATCCACCAGCCAACCTAAACGCAATGCAATCCAAGCAACATTACATACTTTCCATACTCCATATCTACAATACAATACACACAGGAAAGGATTGCACTAGTGCAGCTTCCTTTACTATTGTAGTAAGTCTAAGCATTTATTTATAGGTACATTCTATTTCAAACAATTCTCTATGGTATCTCGTAATGTATTACTACTGATATGTAAGTGCAGATAATCTTCCTAGACTAGACTAGACAGTAGACACATAAATGGAAAATGAAATAAGTGTGTGGTGTGGTTTGGTATGGTGGGATCGGATGGAATCTGATTGTTTCTCTTGTTTCCTTTACTCTCTTTAGCTAAGCAGCTGGATTTTATGTTAGTAGTATATAGATAGATAGCTCCTTTTATTTTTCATGTATGATATGACATGATACATTCGATCAGATAGGAAATGCATTGTGAAACAGTTTCAAATTGGGAAATCTCGAAACTTTGTTTAATAAAAGAATATTTCAAGTACTACATAAATAAATGCCTTGGTGTAACCTTTTTCGGCTGCTTCACATGCAAACTGATAATGTCTGCAGTAAATGAAAATATTTTTCAATTTATTTTGAGAAAATGAACAATCAAAAGACAAAGACAGCGGTGAAACCTAGTAAGCTTCATATATTATTGTAATTAATACAACTACAATTAAAAGTAAGATTGTTAAAATGGTTCAAAATATTATTAACTAGATTTTGTCACAATCAATCGAAACCTTTTTTACAGAAAAATTAACGTACCAAACAAAACGATTAGATTTATAAAATTTTGTGTAAGTTGATTAAGATTTGGAATTTCCATTAGCTAAGAAAGCATTGACCATGTTTTGTATCTGTATAGAATTTGTATTGCCAGTAAAAATACAAATTAAAATCGTTTGTTTGTGTATATCATTCAATTTCAGAAATGACGACAAGTACAAATTCCTCCACCTTTCTTACGTGACACTTGTTTTCGGTTGGCCAAGAATATAATATTAGATAAACATAGAAAGTAAGAGGGCTTAACAAAAGTGTGTTAACTTTTAGAGTTTATCCTTAGATGTGTTGAATTTGAGTATCTAGTTGATGTTATGTTTTAAAAGTTCATTGTGGTTTAGTTTAGTGACTAGTTTCGTTAGCTCTCATTTCCAGCTACAATACACTACAATTAGGCGTAAGCTCCTGTATCAAGTTGATGAGTGTGGCATGGCATGGCATGAGTTTGAGTTGAAAAGAGAAGAATGTATGTATGAAGATAGTTTGTAGCTTATCGTGGTCTGGTAACTTAGGTAAGTTAGTTGACATACATACATACATAATACATACATAAGAGAATGGCCTGGTCTGGCCTACAGTGTCTTTTGTAAATAGAGTGAAGAGTAACCTAATTAATTTGCCTACGGGTGAGAAAATCCTGTGAGCTTTAGTTTTCAGCTAAAATACAGGAGTGCTGACAGTTGACAGAGTATTGTACTTTGTAGTCTTTTAGGAAAAGGGAAGTCAAGTAGAAAGCCTTAATCCTAAATTATAGAGTTGATACTTTGAAAACATTAAACAAACAGAACAGAGGAGGAGAGGGAATAGTTTGCTTGGCTCCTTCTTACGTAAGTAAGTATAAAGTATAAATAAGTATGTTATGTTTTATGTACAAACTAACTAGGTATATTATTTGTACATTGTATTTGTATGTAGTGTGCATGGATGTATACAATTTGTATATGTAATGTCCTTGGCTTGGCAGAAGAAGTTAGGAGTAAGAGATGAGGAGGAGGAGGCATTGTATTGTGTACAATGTAATGTACAAGTAAATTAATTATATCTGGTTTAGTAAGTAGGTTGTAGGTACTTCATGCATCGTGTGCCTAATTCTGAATATGTAGGCTACCATTCCAGTAGCCTAAAAGATTCTGCAGCTTGGCTTTAGCTTTTGTGTGGCCTGGCCTGGTATGGCATGGAATGTCAGAAGTCTGCTACCAATAGCAAACCAGCCCAGACCAAACCAGCTGCTCCTCTAATATTTTGATTGCCTAGTCAAATGGAAATGGTCATTTTCCAGATGCTCTGTTTATGAAGGATAGTTTCAGTTATAAAGACATGACATGGACACCAACAACGTGATAAGGGAAGATTAGACATTCAAAGGTGCGAACAAGAGTGAAAGCTCATTGACAATATCTGGTATGGCATGTACGTAGTATTCTATGTGGTCTAGTCTTCTACAAAATTATAAAGTAGAATTATATGGTGTGATGTGATGTGATACTTTATATTGGAGTATGTACGTATAATATAATGATTGCAACTGGACCTGGACTTTAGACTTCAGACGGGACTTCAACTAGGGTGGGGATATAGTTACACTATACTGGATAGTATGTATGTAAGTGTGTGAGTACACATAGAGGACAAAAAGAAGATTATGAATTCACTTTCGGACAGCAAAGGACAGTAATAGACTTTATCATCCTCTCATCTTTTTATGTGTGAAATTTGACACTCAAAGGGAAACGAACTATCCATAGAATAACATAATGTAGCAATCAGTCCAGTCCAGCTCTAAGAGCTCTCGTCCGTTTGATTCTCGTGAAATTTCACATAAACCTTCTTTCCTTCCACACACAACTGAATACAACATTTGTACACGTTCGTTTTTCATAGCCCCGTCCAGAATTCAGATTCAACATTCAAGATAAGCTTATGAATGCCATTTGTCTACTCTGTGTATAATATTTCGAATGCTATCACAATCTATCGCAACATAACACAAGTACCTAGCTATATACCTACTTGTAAGTCATGGGAACCTTAGGGAACCACATTGCATACATACAGATCAGTATTAGGATGTTATGTCCATCCGTATGTGATGCATATGTCTTCAGTTTGGATTTGGATCGGATTAGACTCTAACTCAAGCTGAAATAGATATAATATTGTACATACATTGCACTAGTTTCCTTTAGTTTGTGTATCCCGTATCTTACAGTAAGTAGATATCCCCTTATACTAGAATTATATAGCACAGGACAGTAGGTACAGTGTGTAGAATATAGTTTAACATTGCAAGCTGTCTACGAGAATTAATGGACTTGTCCATCGGCTTTCCGGTTCTCTCATTCTCCACTGTCATGTTCTCGTCGACGTTACATTAAACCGAGCGAGCGAATGATCCTATCCTTACTTTACTCCAGTTTTCCTCTAACTATTGATATATTCATTTAAGTTTTAAGTAAGTATACCAAATATATTGTTAAATTTGTTATATAGCTCTAATGTAATATTCAGTACGTAACTCGGATATAATAGTGTGATTACTTACTTTAGTATAGTTAATAGTGCTTAAATATGTGTATGTATTGATATTAGCATTAGTTTCTCTATAAACTAGAATATTTCAGTTGCTGGGCTCAAGTCCAGTCCAGTTCAGTTTACGTGACTCGTTGTCGTTATCTTCTCTTTTAGGCATTTAGCATTTACCTTCTCATAATATATAGATTAATGACTCTTGTATACGATTACGTAATAATATGGTCTAATATTTTTTGCAGAATGGAAAGCAGAGCTATTTAGTCATATTGTATCATAACCTTCAAAAACAGAGGATGCAGTAGGAAACCTTGCCGTGTTATGCCAGTTTGCTATATTACTTACAAAGTGTATGCAAATTCATGTAATCTTCAGCTTGCCTTGTGCATTGTAATGTTTCATATGTCTTGTCTTTGACTTGACTGAGCTTTACTTGACTGACATACATAATATGATAACATGACATCACAATGAAGTTTTGCTATCTGTTGGAAGCACTGATACCAGACAGGAGAGGTGGAAACAATATTTGGTATAAATGCAAGGCCTATATAGTCTGAAAGAACTTTGTTTTAGCTTATGCATAACAATTTCTTGTAGCAAATTGTACAAGGGACACCGGGGGATTGTAATGGTTGCCATACAGTGGAGCACTTGATTAGACAGTCGTCATATCTGTAATTTGTATATAATTTGATTGTGTTTTCATCACTATACCTAATAAATATCACAAATATTTAAACTTTCTCTTGTAAAAATTGTTTCTTTGCTCGAACAATCATTCTTCCGAGAATATAGGAATACCTGTACACATTTTTGAGTTACGTCTAGTCATCTCTTATGAACTTAGCATGCTATATCTAGGGCTTTAAGCGTGGGAACGACAATGCATTTTTACATAGTATTTCTTCACGTCTCACATTTGGAAATATTTATTTACCGTTGGAAGCTAGAACAATTCTTGGATATTTATTTATATCTAGTTAATTTATTCTAAATCAACACTTTGTAGATTTCTTTTGTAGCTTTGCCTTCTGCATAAAAAATTGAAATATAGCATTACAGTCAATTTGATATTGAACCAATATTCTTTTTCTAATACTACTCATAGTAGTATTACATGAATGAAGTAGTATAAAGAACTTGATTGCATAAATAGAATTGATTTCCTTAGATTAGATAATATTGTAGGCGGATGGTTTTCCGAACCGTTTTGGGTTGTAATTATATGTATGTTCTAGTAGGAAGTTGATGTGATATGTAATGTAATGTAGCGTAAGAAAATTAATGGGATTTCAAAGAGGGGGTGGATCAGATTGTATTGGATTGAAGGTTCAAGGATAGCCGTCGCACGGGAGAGAAGAAAACCTTTCACCCAAATTGATATTTAATTAGCGAGAGGAATCGCTAAGAATAGAGTGGAGGATGCGGAGAGGGAGAGCCTCTCATTAAAGTTCCGAGTCAAGTCATCCAAGCCAAACCAATCCAATCCAGCCCAGCTAGAGTCAGAGTGGGTGAATTATATGAGTAATGCAAACGCAGAGGCAAAGGCTCACTCAGATCTTCTCTCCTCAACTATAAGTACCTACTACCTACAACCTAAGGGTGAGATGTGAGACTGAGAGAGAGAGAGTTGAGTATATGAAGTACGAAATGAAATGAGAAGTCAGGCCATGCCAAGCCAAGCCATGGCAATAAGACCAAACCAAACCAGGCCAGAATAGCGTAAAGTAAAATAAAGTGGGTAAAGCTCATCTTCTTTCCAGAGTAAGTCAAAATGAAGTGAAGTCAGGCCAGGCCAAGCCAAGTAAGTCAAGAGTAAATGCATTTGACTCGAGTACATAGACAGAACAGAGTCAGAAAGAGTAGTGCTGTTGGAGCATATGTTTGAAATGTGGTAATTTGTTGTGATTAGGAACCGTCATTAGACTTTCAGTTTAGTTCAACTCAGTTGTGACCGAAAGGAAGAGAAAGAGGGAAGGTTGTTCTTTACTTCATCCTTCTTGACTTAACTTGCCTTTTGGCTAACGAAGCTAAACTGTGAAGGTACTAAAAACTCAACTATGAAATATTATTACAATTACTCTACTTTTACATAGATAATTATCCTACACTATATATACTACTTGTAATATATTTGTATCCTTACTAGATTTTGACTTGGAAATTATTTTAACATTTTGCTATATCAATTTTTACATATAGTATCACTATAGTTAATAGTAGTTTAGTTATTGTATGTATGAATCAACAATAGCTATTTAAACCTAGGAACAATTAAGGTGTATTGTATGTAGATATTGTATTGTGTTGTATGTAATTGTGTATGTACAGAAATGTATTACGTAAGTATAGGAATATCAGTTGTTCAAAGCTGTGTTTTAGTTTTGATAAGTAGATTGAGTGGGCGGGCCTGTTATCAGACTTGTTCTAGCTTGTATCTGCATGTTAGTTGTTCTTGAAGAATTAAAGGCACCTTGTTTAGTGGTAGGAGGAGGAGTAGAAGGCTGACGCTCGTTTCACTTGACGAGAGTTTAGCTAACGACTTTAATCTTGGCAGATGGATACTGCACACATACTTATATCTGTACGTAATAAATATGTATGTAATTTTGCTTTTACTATATATAATGTAGGTATGTACATTTGGAGTATATTATGTTAGATTGCTTACACAAAGTGTGTAATATGTGAATTGTGTTTTAGCATTATATGTTTACTACTTATATAGTATTATTATAGTAATCAATGCTTCTTTCTATATTATCGTGACAACTTTACTAATTCCAAGTAAATTAGGTTGCTTTTCTAAAGGAATATTACAAATCTGCAAAAAATCAAAAGCTTTGTGCTGTATTGTAATATTTGCATACGTTCATTAATTAGTAGTAGCGTATTACGTTTTGTGCTTACTTACGTTATATTCAGCATGAATAAATGAATGAGAATTTTAGTATACTTACTAGTACTTGTTGCATTATGCATTATTATATAATAATTTCTGATCTAACATTCCTGTTGATTGTGCTTTATGTTAGATAGTTAGACCAACTACATACATCGTGAAAAAATAACCTAATATATGTATGCTGGAACATTTTAGTGACTCTGTATGACAGTATCAAAAAGATTTGATATTTATATAGCATTTAAAGGCATTGTGATGTAATTTAATAATATCTCTAATTTTGGTAAACAAGAGCTGAGCAACATTGCAAAAAAGAGACCTACTATTATTTACAAGTGTTAGAACATTTATTAGTTGACAATATTAAAAGTAATTGGCATTTGTATAGCATTTAAAAAACTTGTACTAATTTTGTTGGGATTTGATAAATAGACTGGAGGAAACAGCTTCCAGAAGTGTTCAATACTGTACCTATTTATGTCCTGTGAAATCAACTTTTTCATAACTTGGATTTCCTGGGGCCACCACATACTATATATTTATTGACAAATACTGTTGGGGAAATTCAGTTTAAAATTAAAATGTAAACGTACCTACTTAAAAAGTAATAATATATGAATGAAAGGAAGGAGGACTGCTGGGAATGAAGAGAAGAGATAAAATTTTAGCTAAATTATTATGAAGTAGCACGTATTATTTGTCTATGTCTACCAGTCTACCTAGGAAAAGAAAATTGTGTATGTAAATACACGTAGGGACAAACAATATGATATAAAGGAAGCATGATTGCAGTAGTAGAGTAGAGAAAGCAATAGAATTCCAAGACGAGACAGGCGCCTTGAATGTGTATATTTAATCTAATAATGTAATAGTGCCTTTATATGGTTCGTCTTGTATTTATGGGTAGTATGTCAGACACTGTGCTACGCAAGAGAACATATGCTGATGGATGAAAGTAATTCTATACGTAATATAAAATATTAAGTGCATGCGATATTAGGATGTGATGCAAGTTTTAAAGGTCCTGATCTCCTGGTAAATATATTTAGATGTTTTTGAAATGTGATGCGATGTGATGAAAGTGGAGCAGCTTTTCTAAATATGATTTTGCTGTGTATGCGAAGAGGAATAGTTAATAGTACCAAGAAAGCAAGTAAGGCATCCATCCTATGAATATATATTATGTATAGTTCTTCTTATTAGATTACTTAGGTTCGTAGGTATTATTATGTAGAGAAATTTTATGTCAGTAGGTATTCATTGCTCTGTTCACTAACTACGTAGCTGTAGTAGTAGCTTTAAGTGTATGCATGAGCCTCTGTCGTGTTTAATAGAGGAAAGAAGCGACGCTCTCAAAGAAATCGGCTTCTTTTCAAAATTGAACTCTGGAATGGAATAAAGCTTTGTGGACCATGTCATGCAAAGCCATACATACAAGCCAGAAGCTGTTAAGCTAAGCTAAACCCATTCGTTGCCTTAAAGTCTTCCCTCTTCTTCTCTCGGCTGGAAGGCAGGCAAAGGAAAAGGAATAAGTAGTTGTAGTAGAGGAGAGAAGACAGGACAGCTGAAATGAAAGCTCAAATAAAACTCACTCTTTCAATGACTTTCGCTTAAGGAGCTCAAAAAGGATTCCAATTAAATAAGGAGCGAGAGGAAATATGATGAGATACACTTAAGTTACAAAGATCTGTTTATTTATTATTTACTCTTTAATTTCGGCCAATTCTAAGTCTCTTGTTGCGTGTTATTTGCTTCCTTGCCTCCGTGGAGTGAGAGTTGGGATTGGGAGTAAGGAGTGCGTGCGAGGCTTCGTAAATAAGAGTTTACGTGCTACGTTCTTTGTTAGTTAGCGAAGAAGGTGGGCCCAATCTCGATCGAAGTTTTGGGTGGCCTGGCCTGGCAAGGTCTAATTTTACTTTATGCTTCTATGACGCAAGTTTTTATTTTTTCAATTTTTTAACGAAATGGTTCCGTTTGAAAGATCGCGTTTGAATATTTTGACATTGACTGCTTAAGTATATAATGCCAATTATAACTGTCATCTAATGCTTTGATCTGTTTGCATGATTTTTTGTGAATTGTTTTTACAAATTGCAGGTGGAAATATAGCTTATTTGGAAATTGCATATCGTAATTGCACAAAATCGCATATCTCATTGTAAGTTTCTTGGTGTACCTACTTGTGTGTGTAGATCTCGACTTAAATATTTTAGGTGTACAGTACACAACACACCAATTTGCAATTTGCACACAAAAACACTAGCTTTCTTACGTAAATATATTAAATATGGGGATAAGTCCTTGTCACCTGTAGTTGATGTTAACACTTGTAATTAATATCTTGTAAAGTTTTAAATGAATGGCCTTTTTTATTGTAAGGTAAATATAGAGAAACTAAATTGTAGCAATTTAAATAGCCTTGAAGAAATCACTGAAGTTATAGAAGATTACATAGGCAGTACTACGTACTGTGTAGCATTTTGAATCTACCTAATTGGGATAAAAATTGATATAAAAATGTACTGGAATTTTGAAGCACAGCAGATTTAGATAGAAATAGGAAGCATACTCATATTATTATGTGTTGACATTATTTATAAAGTCAACAGTAATTATTACGCATTATATAAACTTGCTTGCGTAATGACAAAGTACGTAATGAATAGTAATATATTTTCTAGAAATAATTAGGGTGTTAGCTGCGACACTGCTTTATCAACTGTCCTAGCGTAGCTAATCGTAAACACATACACATTACATACTTACTAGGAGCACCCCAAGAGTTTTCTTGCCCAATTAGTATCGTATTTCCTCAAAGTGTTTTATAGTCGGAATTCAGGAGCCTGGAGTGCTGGCTGGCTGGTTGGCGTAAATAGTAAAGAGTTGACTTGACTTGAGTTGACTTTCGTGAAGAACGGAGGTGGAGCGTCGAAAACAACTCTTGTCACTGTCAGCAGAGCAATCTCATCTCATCACTTGAGTATTTCCTTTGGAAACTTCCCATGAAATTCCTCAGCCAGAACAAAAAACCCATTTCGCACCTGAGCATTCAGTGTGATAGCTGACATAGATTATTTCAAGTGGTTCACTCAACACATACGATTGCAGAGCAAGCTTAGCTGGAAATAAGAGAAATATTTCCACTATACTTGTATACGGAAGGCCTACAGATATATATAAAAGTGTATACTTTCATAGCTAAGGAGTTATGTATCTTCTGTACCATTTTGTCTTCCCTGTTACATAATATATCTATCTGTACATATAGTGAATAGGTACTTTAGCAATTTATTTAGCCAAACTATTACTATTACATTACTTATGTTGTGCTGAAACATTCAAGTCAAAACAAGTAGAGTTAAAGTTAAAAACGATTGAATAGTTCAGCTCAGCAGAGAGAATTATGTAATGGCATTTTCTTTGTGGAATTCACATCAACAGAGTAATAGCAAAAGTAATAGTAAGTAGTTAGTACATAGCCAATTTGAAGGGAATGGCAATAGAGTGGGTAGGATGGAACTTCAATTTTCTACTCCTCTGTAGCGGAATATACTTTACATTTGTATTCCTATATGTATTGCACATTGACTGTAAAGTAATCAGTCAATGGGACATTTTATTAGAAGGATGTTGTGTAACATAAAGAATCAAGTAACAATTTAGCATTCTCGTTCACATTTCTTATGGTTCTTACTATTCTTACAGTTTTTACTTTCTTCTGGCTATAAGGAAAGTATGTAACAGCTTTGGCACAATATATTTTGTATATTGGATTTGACTGTAGTATGTATTTGTTTTTGTATTTGTATTTATCAAGTACTGTATGTGCATTGAACTCACGTAAGTTTTTTCCCATACTTACTGATTCGTTTTCTGTTGCTTTGCTGTTCTATGTACAAATATACTATACTTATGTATTTACAAATAGTAAACTATTTGCTACTAGTGTTTTGTTTTGTATTGTTTCATTGGGTTTGGGCTTAAGTTGACTAGGATTTGGCTTTGGCTTATCGTTAGAGAGCTTAATCGTGATACATAGAACATAGAGAAATACATACCTAGTTTAGTTACATAGAGAAGTTCACTCTGGTTACTTGTACTTAGTAGTTGTGCAGTGCAGTGTAAGGTTTTTAGGAAGGCATGTAGGAATCGCGGTAAATCTCCAGAGTAGGACGTTTAAGTTTTGGTTTAAGTTAAGTTTTAGTGTCGCCTCATGAATTTTGTCGTCAGTTAGAGTCGTCTTTTCTTGTCGTGTGTTCTGTTCTGTAGTTGAGCCGAGGCATGTCCCTTAGCTTAGAGCTTGGCAAACGAAAATTATTGCCTACAGAATCCTTCGGAAGAAATTGGAAGATTTACTACATGTTTTCGTTATAGGGAACAGAACATGTCAACACCCATGTGCTTACCATATGATTACATGCCATAGCTTATCATACATAGCAGAAGGAGTGAGTAAGAGTAAGGGACATAAAGATGCCCGGATGAGCTACGCTTCTAATAGTTACATACAATACATAGGCAAACTACTGTATTTACTATTTACTCTAACTTTATTCTATGTATCTAAGACTCTTGCACTTTACTACTGCACTCTTCTGCAGACTCTATTTATGAGCTGAGACTACTCATCTTTCTTATGATACGTCATTATACAGGGATGTATAGAATGACTTATACTATATAGTTATTCCAGTGACCCTTGCTTAACACATTACTATGTACCTACCTATGTAAACTTGTGTTTTACAATTACATCCTCTACTAGGTCACTTGACTTAAATTTTTGAAGTAGGTACTTACGTTGTAACGCATTTAAAGCTTGTTAAACTATTTTTGGTTGCTTTGAGCGAGCACATTCTACTTTGAAATGAGAACCACGAGAATTTTCATGTACATAATAATATGTAAGTATGTAACTCAGTATTGTACATAAAGTATAGTTACATAGATACATAATATCTTGTATGTATGTCCACTCATTTCTCAAAGTAAATTGGAACGAATTCCAGAGTCGACAAGTCAGAGGATGGAAACTGAGATCTCTCTTTTCTCCATAGCAAATTAAAAGTTGTCTTCTACTGTGGGTGTGAATGAAAGGAGTCGAAAAAGAGGAAGTGAGCCAGAAAATGCTTTTTTCCAACTGAAATAGGAAGCTATGTGATGTTAGCGTTACAGATCTTCACTACATGTATTTCTATCTAGGTGCTATTGTATAAGTATAAAAAGTGAAATGGAAAAAATGGATCTTCCTTTTCTGGCATGGTATTCCATTCCAGTATTGCATTGCTGTGACATTATATTACTACATAGCATTACATTACATACATAACATTGCAATAGTAACTAGTAACGGAGTAGCAGCTCAGTTTTCTACGAATCTTCTACTTCCTACATCCTACATCCTACTCTACCTATTACATTACACATTACGATTACACACACCACTCACTAAAGTTACACTTCGTTTTTCGGCTGGTTCTGGTTCTGGTGCTGGTTCTGGATCTGGTATTGTACATGGTATGGTGTGACTGGGTTTTTTCTGCACGCTGAGTTAGATGTCCTGTCGCTTTGGCTTTGGCCGACGCACCACAGCACGCCAAACCAAGCCAGGGAAGACACAATGTAAAAAAGTGTCTCTTCCCATCTCGCGTTCTTTGGATTCTGTTGAATGAATCCTTCTTGTCTGACTGACTGTGAAGAATAGAAAATTTAGATATACTCTTGTCATCTACTTAGGTACTTACTCTATGAATATAAGAATGGAGGAAAAATATCTGCAAGGTACATAGCACAAACGCATACAAGATTTTTCTCCATTCAATTCGGAATTCGCCAATGCAGTGTCGTAATACTATTTAGAAGTAGAATATAATCTTATACACTGCATATAGTCAATCTCGTACCTACTACCTACGTTAATGTAATGTATACTAATGTAATATGCTATAAGGATAAAAGAATCTGGAGAGAGTTAAGTTATAGCTTAACAAGACATTTTGACACGTCGCCAATTCTTTTCTCACTCCATTAAAACGTTGTCAAGAGTGTTTTTAATCTGAAAGAGTCTCACTTTACTAAAATGTAGTTCCTATTACTTACATACAAACTATAAAGGTCTTTAGCTATAGAATATTTCTATAGCAAGTAATAAATAGGGAATAGCATAGCTATTCGGTGCTCATAAGTATAAAGTAAAAGGTAGACATAAATAAGTATACTTAATGTATAATTTCCTGGAAGTATATTAATACCTAGGCAAAAGGCATCTTCTGAAAGTAGAGCAAGTAATTAAGTAACGTTAACTATGTAGGTACTCTAACGATAAGTGAGTCGTGTGCCAGCTGCCAAAGAGAGTGGACGTGCGTGGAGGTTCTTCTGCCTTGTCGTTCTACTGGAAGGATTTTG
>JAQFYC010002459.1:0-25536 GCA_034694165.1 Tomocerus mixtus
ACAGACTAACACCCACTAATCTCAAGTTAGCCGGGAATCACAGCTCGGCTATAATGCATAGCTTTCAACCCATTTGCACCCAACATACAGCATACATTATACAATACCCTGGTGGGGCAAAATATGCAGTGAGCAGCCGGCAGGGAACAGCTGATTTCTTTTTTTCCTGCTAGAGTGTGACGTGTGACTCTAGCTAGATATATGCCACAATCAGCACACCGCCAGCCAATGAAGTTACGCGGCCTCCGAGGCACCCCATTCTCACGACCACAGTAATAACTAAGATCCTTCTATGTCTGTAAAGGTGATCTGCTGTTCTCTGAGCAGCCGGCAACAAGTTGGTGAGTGTAGCGGGTGATTTTTCTAGTGAACGTTTTAGCAACAAATTAACACCACAGAATAGTTATAGTTTTTCCGCTATGTCTTGGGCTCTAACAGTACAAGAATGTTAGATTTATTCCGCCAAGCCATTGCCCACTTCTTCCTCCAAGCCAATCAAAAAATGAGAAACACAATTTAACCACCTCGTTTTCTCATTGGCTTGGAGGAAGAAGTGGATATGGCATGGTTTTCAAGCAAATGTTCATTCAAAGGATTGTTCTAGCATTGAACGAAATGAAAGACCCGCAAGGTGGCTCTTCTGTGAGCAAACACAAATTTTGGTAGTTTCAAGTTTCAAGTATAGTTCCCCCATAGATAGATTATCTAAATGCTGCGCAAAAGCTCGTATATCATTCTGTCCTTCCTTATTATGTACCGGCAGGTATATTATTGGAATGCTAATGGCGTCTGTCAGTGTGTCCGGATGTCCGTGTACGCTCTAACTTTCGAATGCGTCAACTTCTTTCAATTTTGTTTTCAGAATTCGAAATGGGAGGTCAATAGTATCTTGGTATGTAAAATTGGACCACATTGGCCACACCCTCATTGAGTTGTGTCCACGCCCACTTATTTTTTTAAATGTAAACATATGGCAAGTAGGGTATCGTTTTAAAGGTGTTGCCACAAGGAATCCAAATATGAATCTCAATTTACTCCATAGATAGGGCAATTTAAGATTTTGGGTTTTATGCCCTCTGGCGGTACATGGACACACCCGATTCGGTCGGTTTATTATGTGTTTCACTGATGTTGAATGCTCTTGCTCACTACAAAGTCGCAAACTGCATGCGTCACTAGCCTCACCAACCAGAGACCACGACCAGGCGGTATGCGGTATTGTGCCAAGGTATATTACTGATAAGGTTGTGTCTTGGTATACTGAAGGTGTCCAAATTGTCCGTTCATAAATTTTGAATTTCATCTTTATAAAAAATGGACTTTCGAATATCGCTATATGTATACTTATATTACTGCTCAACAGTCAATCGTCAAGAAGTTCAGTTTTAGAAATTACATTTAAGGTAATATTGAATATATTGTATCATTTGTCATTTATAAAACTAATGTTGAAGTTAAGGCGATATAGTGACACATGACACATTAATTGATAATTGATCTTTTAAGATTTTCGAGAAGTGTCATCCAGTGAAAATTGGATTGGAGTCCTCAAAATCAACAACCCTTAAATCTTTCACGTAAATCTTCGGGTGTCGGGTGAAAGTAATATTCTTGAATCAACATCAACCCCCGTCATGGGTGACCTTGGTGAGTCGCCATTGCCTATAGCAAGTACAATGGACATTTCCACATCAGCAACTAGAGAATGTGGATTAAGTGGCTTAGCTGATGCTGTAAATTCAGCAGTTGCTGGTGGTTTCCGACCTGGGCACGAGGCTGAGCACTGCGCGTTAGATAGTGATGATAACTGTGAATCAGGAAATATCTGTAAGTAATGCCTTAATAGTAATACATCCTTCTAAATTATTAAATTAGCTAGATAAAACTGTTCGTGCATAATTAAACATTATATTAATTTTGTTAATTAACAACTAAACTAACTAATATTACGAACATATCTTTTAGGTCGTTATGACTGGCCTTCTTTTGCAGGTGTTACTCCAGATCATCGTGATCGTAATTGCGATTTACCTTCCCGCAGCTCTTCACCGTTAGTGAATCCTCCGAATGAACATTCTGGAAACCGCTCCCTTTCTGCTCCGTTGCAGTCCAGCAACAGCAAGGTGAAGTTTCAAAATAATTTCGTCACCAGTATGTTTGTCAATTGTAAATAATAAAATAATAATATTTGCATTGTACCATTTTCAGAACCCCGGTCAACAAAGTTGCGAACATCCAACTGGGCTTGGGCTCCTGAATCCAAATGTTACGAGCCGTGAAGCTGAAGAAAATTCAGGGAATTATTCAAATACTCCTATGATGCGCCAGGGACACTCAGAAAGTTTTTGGGTTCCTGGAGTTACTGACCTGAGTAGTCATTCTTCTGGAAGGCAATCAGCTGAGGTAATTAATTCTGCATAATTATTTAATTTCTCTAAAATACTCATAGTAAACTATATTGGCAGTTTAGTTCGTACATTACTAACATTACAATATAGTGTTGATGAATTAAGTTGAATCTTAACGTTATGATATTTTACCTACTCAATATTTGACATGTAATTGATCCTTAAATTCTTACAACAGATTTTAAAGGTAGAGGATGCACTAAACTACTTGGATCAGGTGAAGTGTGCATTTGTAACTCAACCTGACGTTTATAATGCTTTCCTTGATATCATGAAAGGATTTAAATCTCGAAGGTATATTTAAGAAATAATCCATTTATTTCCGTTTATTTTTATTTTATTTCCATTTGCTTATTACCGGCCCAATTAATTATTTATCTTGTGAAATATTTATATTATACATATTTCACTTTCAGTTTGTTTAACGTTTTACATTTTATGTTTCCCGTACTGTTTCAGCATTGACACTCCTGGTGTTGTTGCACGAGTCTCTCATTTATTTCGTGGACGATCAGAATTAACTGTTGGGTTCAACACATTTCTTCCACAGGGATACAAAATTGAATTGAAGCCGAATAATCAAGTATTTACAAATACTCTTATATAATTGATCATAAGCCGTTTATATTTGCATTTGGTTTGCAATACAATATGTAGTAATCTTGGTTTTGTGGTATGTATTGCGAACGGTTTATATTCTGAAGTTTTACATTCTAAGTTGTAATTATTATTTATTGTTGAATCAGATATCCTTAAGTGTGAATGTCCAAGGCGGAGGGTGCGTTGTCACAACTGTGGAACCTGAAATTGTGCCTGGATCACCTGACTGGGTGTATCCAACACCTCAACCGCAACCACCTAACAAAACAAGACAGCACAATGCTCCTGAATCAATAACAACAAAACCGTTGCCCTCGTATGCAAATAATCCGTGAGAAAATTTAAATATACACTCCTAATTAATTTTTCTATTTGCTATTTAAAACTTTACTGGTTGAAATAATTGCACTTTACATTTTGCAGAACACATCCAACTGGTTTTGGAAAGGATCTTGGTATTGATGATAAAACTTCATGTAGTGCTCCTGCTCCACCATCCGGTAGCAGCAGCTTAGAAAAAAAGACAGTCTCTGAATTTAATCACTCTTTTTCGTCTCCATTTAATCCCGTCGCATTAACAAGTATTCCACACCTGCCCGAGGAATTCAACCATGCCGTTAATTACGTGGGTAAAATAAAAAATCGATATTCCGCGCAGCCTGAGATATATTTTGAATTCCTTGACATGTTGGATACATACCAGAAAGAGAGACAAAGCATCAGGGACGGTCTGCCTCATTCTTCTAAATATCTATCAGACGACGAAGTATATTTCCAAGTGGCTAAACTGTTTGAAAATCAAGAAGATTTATTGGAAGAGTTCGTCCAATTCCTCCCTGCTTACAATTCGAATCAACAAGATACTGGAATCAAGACAGCAATCGATGAAGCCAAAAATACTGCTGAATTGCCCAGAAAAATTTTAGTTCCTTCCAAAGATTCTGCTTTTGCCGTACCAGTAATAACTGAAGTCCCAAAAGCGTCAATGCAAGTTTGCCCACCTCCACCTACTCGAGTTGCCACTGCCACAAAGAAGAATGCTGTAAAAATGAAGAAACCTGCTTTACCACTCACTCTACTTCCGTTACCTACTCACCCCAAGAAAGTGAAGAAAGTAAAGAAAATGTACAAAAAATTATTACCAGTGTCAACTCCGTTGTCAATTAAAGGGATTTCCCTTCCAGAAGCTGCTAAATATGGGACACTCAACGACTTTGGGTTTTTTGACAAAGTTCGTCAGTTTTTGAAATCTCAAGATGTGTACGATAATTTTCTGAGGTGTTTGTACCTTTACAATGAGGATATTCTTACCCGCGACGAATTGAGAGACATGGTAGCTCCGTTTTTGGACCCGCAGCCGATATTGTCTCGATGGTTCAAGAAATTTCTGGGATTCCAAGATCCACGAGACGAAGTCATTTCCCATATGGCAATTCCGCCAGATAGAAATTATGAAAATAAAATGGGAATTGATTTTTCTACATGTAAACGCCTGGGAGCGAGTTATTGCGCTTTGCCCGAAACTCCAACGCAACCTAAATGTTCTGGAAGAACAAGACTGTGCGACAAAGTTCTCAATGATGTGTGGGTGTCCTTCCCCACTTGGGCCGAAGACTCAGTGGCCATTACGTCCAAGAAAACTCAATTCGAAGAGAATATTTTCAAATGCGAAGATGAACGTTTTGAATTAGATGTTATAATCGAGACGAACGCGTCAACAATAAGAGCCCTAGAAGTCGTGGCGAACAAAATGGCAGAATTGACTGAAAAAGGAACTTGTTCTGGTTCTTCTTTTAAATTAAACGCATCTCTCGGTGGCGCATCTCCAATAATTCATCAAAGGGCTATTCAAAGATTGTATGGGGAGAGGGCTACAGATATTATCGAATTGCTGCAAAATGATCCCTTTAGGGCAGTTCCACTGGTTTTAAAGCGCCTTAAGGCAGCAGAAGATGTTATGCGCGAGACTCATAAGAAGCTAACAAAAGTTTGGCAAGATCAAGTGAAACGATTTCATTTGAAATCATTAGATCCCCGAGGAATGCCATTTAGACAGTCAGATATCCGCGCATTAAGGGCCAAGCCTTTAATTAAGGAGATCGAGACTTTGTTTGATGAGCGCCATAATAATGCTAATGAAGAGCATTCAGCTACAGAACCTCACCTTTCTCTGAACTATAGCAACCGAGATGTATTGGATGACGCTTGCAATTTACTGTTGCACCACGTGAGGCGACAAGTTTCCATTGATAAGGAGGAAAAACGAAAAATTAAACAGTTGCTAAAACATTTTATACCGAGTTTGTTTCATCATCCGCAAATGGAGTTATCCGACGATGAAAGTGAGGAATCTTCGCAAGATGTTAGTGAATGTGGAGAGTCTTCTACGAAGTTCTTTCCTGATGCTGACAAGAACGAAAATGCAAGAAAGCGGAAACGCAGCGAAAATACTAAATCTTGTAAAAATGGGACTAAAAAACTTAAACTTAATACACAAATTCGTACTACTTTTGGTTCTGGGGCGTTGAATGAAATTAACTGCGCTACTGAAGCCACTGGCGGAACTCAGAAATCTCAAAATCTAATACAAAAAGCCGAGGCAAGGCATCGTGTGTACTGTTTTTCATTTTTTATAAAATACCTTTTATTATTATTATTGATTAAAAGATTTGCTTCTATTTTTAGTACAACATCGAAGAAAGCTCAAACTCAGAGGACTTGTCAATATTGCCACAGGCTAATTATAACGTGATGGAAACTGCCCCGGAGAAGAGAATTTGTTCTACGCCAATATTACCAGTTTCCCACAATGGGAATGTAGATGAGGAGTATTCTCTGTTTTATGCCAATAATCATTGGTATGTACTTCTTCGCTTGCATCACGTTCTTTGTGAAAGATTGGCACGGATGCTAGAAAATGCGGAACGCATCTCTAATGAAGAAGCGGAGGACAGGAAGGAGGAGATGAATTCGCCAGCTATAACGTTAATGTTCAGGAAACCCAAAAGTAAGTTTATCAATAATTTACTCATTTTAATAATGACATTCTTCTGTAATGTTGATTGAACAGTTTATATTTATTGATTTTGTAGAAGAAATAAAAGCGAAAGAACGGTATGACAAGTTTCTGGACTTGGTTCGAGATCTTTTGGATGGGGGCTTTGATGTAAATTCATACGAAGATGAGTTGAGGGAATTATTTGGAATTCATGCCTATATAGCATACACAATGGACAAAATCGTGGCCAATATCGTTCGCCAATTGCAATTTTTGGCTTCGCATGAAAATTGCCATGAACTATTTCAACAGGCTTCAAAGGGATGTGGTATTGGAGGCTTTTGTGCTACTGCACACCAAAGAATTACTGCTGAAGCGGCTTACTACAAGAAGGCAGAGAAAGCTTTTAAGGATAACAATTGTGTAAAAGTTGTTATTGTAAGTTTTATTGTAAATTTGTAAATATATTTAATTTTAAACGATGTTTTGGAAAATTGTGTTCATTAATGGAAATAAATATTTCAGTACAACAAGCACTGTCGGATGAATATGCAGCTGATGGAGCCTGCTGATTCGGATCCTTCACCAGAAGATGACATTGATGAAAAAGTCAAAGGATCTGCATACTTTCAACATCTTGCCAATTCTGGGGAAGATGTTTCGCAGGATATGACTCAGGAATCATGTCGGACGGAAGTCCATATTTCTCCAACGCACCATTCGCAGCTGCGAGGGATACTTGTAAATGAAACTGTGGTTTTAGAAACATTGTAATATGATTCTGTAATGACAAACTTTCAATATTAGTTTCTTTCACCAATGATGGAATTTTTACTCTAATAAATACACATCGAATTCCCAGTGACAATAATAATGTGCGCTCGCGAACAGTAGCATTAAATTGATTATACCAAAGTCAAGGTAGGTACAGTTTTGCATTCTGTTTACACATACACACATCTATTTAACCAACATAAGTCAAGTGCAATGCAAAGTGTAGCATCAAGTTGTATTCCACTGAAATTTAAACTTCACTTGTAATAAATTATATAATGTTCCTAATTGCTTATCAATCAAATCAATATCACTCTGATTTTAATTGAGTCCACGAGGTTATGTTACCTTGGTCTTGGTTAATTAAAGCACTCAAAGCACTCACATTCCAATTAAAGGTTTATTATCTGGAAAACGCCTAATTAATTTCGTAATATTTGCAAATCACATAATTATGTTTTTTATATTTAAATGCACAATCCAAATAAATTAAACACAAGGTAAATAACTATTTGGCACTCATATGTTCTAGATAATGCTATGAACTTTTTTTGTAGAAATTTTTAAAAAATCGATTCATATTTGCGGGCTTAATTTGGGCCCGAAGTTTCTCCTATTACTCATATGAAGATCATCTTAAGTCGACAACATCGAAAATGCACAACCCTGGCCTGTCCATATTAATTTAAACACAATTTACCAATTATCAGACACTTACCATCAAAATTATGATACGAATAAGATGTCAAATACTAAAGTCAATAACAAATCACTCAAACCCTAAATTTAAATTTAGATATGTGGCTCAAAGTGAATGACAAGTATTAATTAGCTTTTGATAAGTTGTGGTATTTAAAGTCGGAGAAATCCAGACTCGCTTCATTACTGCCCTGTATTGATTCTTCACAATTAAAATTACTCTCCGAGATCTCTCACTCACCTTAAATTAAAAAATGTTTGCCAAATTCATTTTGTTGGCTTCCATGGCCGCGCTCGTTTCTTCGGGTAGCGTCGGCTATGAAAACTGTGGTAAGTTTTTTGAAACATGACTAGTTTTAAAATTGTATATTTAAAAAGTGATGCACAATGCAGTGACCGTACTTAACTTTGCATAATATGGTTGCAGGAAACAATGACAGCGCCGAAATCATTGACATGAGAGTTGAGGGTTGTGAAGGAAATGGACGGTGTATGGTTTTTAAGGGAGCAAATGTTGCTATTGAAGTTGATGCCATATCAAGTAAGTTAAAGTAGTATTGTTGATTGTCGTACTCATATCTAAATTAAATATTTTCTGCTCTACTGTACTGCAGAGTAGTAACCAATTTGAAGCAGACATTTTATTAATTATTTTTTTAATTCATAGAAAGTACCAGCAACACTTTGCCATACACTATTACCGCTGTCGTCGTTATCCCAATTGTTATTGAGTCAGGTGAGCCCAAAAACAAAAATAATAAATAAGTATAGATTCTTACCTATCCAATTCTATAATAAACCATGGCAATGGGTGTCCAACTGTATCAGCAGTAGAATGCGCAGTGGAGATGCGCAGTAGAATGCGCAGTGGGCGGGTTTTGTTGAGGAAAACAGTTTAAATGACATATTAGAGACATTTAGCACTAAATTCTCACAAAATCTCACATTGCCCCATGTATGGGGTAAATTGAGATTCATATTTGGAATCCTGGTGCCAACGCCTTTAAAAGGATACCACACTTGCCATATGTTTCTATTTAGAAAATAAGTGGGTGTGGACAGAACTCCATGGGGGTGTGGCCAATTTGGTCCAAAAAAACTGACAATATTACTTTTGATCTCCTCTTTCGAATTCTGGAAACAGAATTCAAAAAAGTTGATGCGTTCAAAAGTTAGAGCGCGAAGAGACACTGAGACACACGGACAGACAGCCAAGACGAACCCATACTGTATCGTGCCGATACATAATAAGGCAGAAGTTATTCTGTATTTCGCATTAGTACATGTAAAGTGCATTTCATAAAATTATACTAATACATATAATATTTTAAAAACAGGAGATGCTTGCGAAGGGTTAACCGTCGGAGACTGCCCAGCTACAGTAGGAGAGGAATTCACTTACGCTACGTCCCTTAATGTCAACGCTGACTTCCCAGTGGTATGCCTTGTCAATTAAATACTAAATATCGGTTATAATTTAATTGTATTAGTATTGGCTTGTCCTGACCTTCAATTGTAATTTTAGCTCGACACTACTGTCACTGCCACTGTGAAGGATGACAGGGGTAACGTGGTTATTTGCACCAAAGTCCCCATTGGCATCAGAAACGCCCCCAGAGACGACCTACTCGCCATCTCTAAATACTTCAAGGCCCAAAACAAGCCACTCCTCATTGCTCACTGAAAACAACTGTTACGTGTAATAACGATTAAAATTATTTGTGAAAGCCAGTTTCGAGATGTTATGAACTAATTATTTATAAATTAATAAATACATTGGTCTCTCTACATTCTTTACTTTTATCTTATCTCACCTTATTTGCATGTTTCATATAGTACGTTACCTAAATAAAAGAAAAATGTACCTATAACCTATGTACATTTTAAACACTTGCTCTTTTTTATAAATGCAGGAGAGTCTGAAATATACATAATACCTAAGTGCTACTCCACTTACTATGCTACCTGGTTTTCAGATTGACCAGAATACAAGCACTTAATTTAGGTAACCCTACTACAGATAGTGCTTTTATTATCTGGAATGGAAAATACCCAATTAACTCTATATGGCAAATAACTATAAATACATTCTGTATATTTAAATACACAATCCAAATAAATTAAATACTAGGTAAATCACTCAATGTAAGATTACGATTAATCATCGCCAGTCACATTTTGCTCGGTTATAGAAAATTGTACCGTTGGATCGATTAACAAAAGAAATTATGAATTTAATTTAATAATAAATATTATTATATTAAATTTTGCTTGCAGAAATTAGTTTTTTAGTCAGTATATTTGTATATATTTATTTCAGTAATTAAGTCGGGAATATCGAAAATACATAACCTTCATTAATGCTCATTGTATGATATTTCTGACGTAGAAAATGATGGTCACTCGAATTGCGTAAACCATGTTTCTCTATTTTCAGTGGTTAGTTAGTTAGGTATCTAACTCCAAAAACCAAGAAATGCTCATTTTTAATATTTCGTGAAATTTTACGCTGCCGCGCAATTAAAATATGATATTTATGTACAATTTTGGTGCAGAAAATAATAGCCCTTAAAATAGGATAAACCTTGTTTCCCTAGCCTTAGTGGTTCTCGACTAATTGCTCCCTGAAAACCAATTCTCCCTTGAAGGTGTACATACGAGGTTGCTCTGGCAGACTAATAAATTAAATATTAGGAAATATTTTCAATACTTATTTATGATCAAATCCTGATCTTTGGGAAAATTTTGCTTATTCCATGTAACATAATATACATCTTACTAAAAGGTATACATAGTAGATACAGATACTCAATAAATAGGTAGACATAGTATCTACTTTACCTAACATCTTACAGTATTTTGGTGCTTTATTTAATTATGATGGAAAGACTAAGTATAAATTAATATACCTAAACAGTTTTTTATTTCACTATTAACATCTTACGTGAAGCTACTCAAGTTTAAATTCGCATCACATAATACTCAAAATGAAATATAGGGAATTCTAATAAAAAAAGAAAGCACGAATCAAGCTAATTGTACTTTTAAGCCTTTTATGTATTAATATATTATGCATAGCATTATTTTTCATGCTAAGAAGCAAAATGCTTTTAGATGACTTATCCATTTTGATAATCTATATTAATTGCCATGCAGCCTTTCTAAATTATGCATACATACTATAGTGGCAAGTGCATACTCATTACATTGCAAATACTTTTACATATTATGACCATCACGTTATTATTTTCCTATTTGTATAACAAGAATTATGTTTAGTGCCCAATTTGAGTCAATTGAAGCATTTGGACAATTTGGAGTGTTGCAAACTTGCAAATGTTTGCTGATTGCGATTGCTGTATTGGAAATAAAATCAATTTATTTAATTTTCCAAGACATTCAATTCAACTATATGTTCCTTGAAGTTGCATTGAAAAACGGCGAATCTGGATACAAACGTCGAATACAGCACGAGCACTTACTACTTTAACATTTAGACATTCATATCCTTGGCCATCGAGTTTTATATGAAATTTTATGCATGCAATGAATAAGTAAATATCAGCAGCGAACAAATTGATATCGATCGACAATGGCAGTCATAGTCATAGTTTGCATTGCTGTAATACATTAATACTCATACACATACAGCGATGCACATCATTTTATCTGGTAAAAAATGAAAGTAGGCATCAAAAAAAATATTCTCTCGTGCAATGTCAGAATAGCAGATGTGCACAAGAAAATAAAAAAGTCTTATACATATACATTGAGACAGTTTTAGGTCTTTTCCAATATTAATTACTCTAATTACCAATATATCAATAAAAATATTGTATAGTAGGTAATATTCTTTAGAAATGAGGATTTAGATAATAAATATAGTTTTCTGTTACACATGTAACTGAAAGATGTGCTAAAATTGTTAAATCGTAAACAAACCTACAATTATAATACAAAAAGAAAGTTTTAATGTTTCCAATTATCAGTTTCAATTAACAATAACTAAGCTTACTATTAGTAACTACAACTCGATAAACTTTTGGAATGTTTTTTAAAATTTCTATTTCACTGATTTTCTTAACTAGTGCAGATATAATTGCACGATCAAGAGGTCAACATGATCCACACTATGTGGACGGGAGAACAACGATGGTGCATTTGTTTGAATGGCGATGGAAGGATATCGGGGAAGAGTGTGTAAGATTCCTTGGTCCAATGGGATACGCTGGTGTTCAGGTAATATTAAATAGTCGATTTTCTTGTGGTTATTCTTCATTTACAAGCTTTTGTTCAAAAATTAGTTCCATGACGTACGAAGTGTAGTTGTATGAGTATTTAGAAATATACTAAGAAATTGGCAATTACATTTTATGAACTAATTCTAATTTGGTATTTAGTACTTATTATGTATACTTTTTAGGAATATCTTTTGTCACATATAAATAGTAACGTGGTACATGCATATATAAATAGAATAATAATACATAGTAAATAAAAGATATGAAACATTTGTAGGTGTCCCCTGTAACTGAGAACATAGTAGCATGGCAGCCACCCTACAACTCTGAAGTCCGTCGTCCTTGGTTTGAAAGATATCAAACGGTGTCCTTTAGTTTGGATTCTACAAGATCGGGGAATGACTCCGAGTTTCAAAATATGGTCAAGACTTGCAATAAAGTTGGCGTCCGAATTTACGTGGATGTCATAATTAATCACATGACGGGATTTTGGCCGATTGGAACAAAAGGAACCGGAGGTTCTCTATTCGACTTTAACCGAAGATCCTACCCGGCAGTTCCTTTTGAACCGAACGAATTCAACGGCAAAAATGATTGTTCTACTGCCAGTGGAAGTATTGAGGAGTGGCAAGATCCTGTCCAGGTAACCAGTATATCTATTCATCTAGAATATCTAGAACATGATGAAATTTTATCTGGTAATAATAAAGTGTACCTCTCATTCGTCTCATTCAAATATTTTTACCCGTATATACTTTTGAGACATCTTTGCTTAAAGAATAGCTAATATCGAACATATTATAAAAAAATAATACTATAAATGTATAATTTCATTTCTCATTTATTTTTAGCTGAGAAATTGCATGCTAATGGGTCTTGCGGACATAAATCAGCGACTTGAATCCGTCAGAGGCAAAATTGTTGCTTATCTCAACAAATTAATTGATTATGGAGTGGCTGGGTTAAGGTACCTAACTGACATGGGATATATTGCAATTTGCTGACTATGTTAAATGATTTTTTGACCATTTTATTTCAGAATTGATGCCGCAAAGCACATGTGGCCTGAAGATCTGAAAGAAATTTATAACCGTCTACATGATTTGCCAACCAACCATTCGTTCCTTAAGGGATCACGTCCATTTATCTTCCAAGAAGCTCTTGTTCTAGGTAAACAAATTAAAATACGTCATTTTCAGTGAGGAATTGTAGTTTCATTGTAATTTATCGTTAGCTTTTTCAGAAAAATTACTTCTTAGGTATATTAGTACTGGTTACTGTTACTATGTTCGCAAAAATAAATCGCAAATCTTCACATACAGGAGAGGACATCTTTAATTTAGACGACTATACCAATATTGGGGTCGTCACCGAGTTTAAATATGGATATCTTCTGGGAACTGTTTTCAAAAAACATGAAAATAAAAATTTGAGCCTTTGCAAAAATTTGGGTAAGAATTCAACTCATTCTCTCAAGTTTCTTAATAGTTATTTCCATTTAAAAATATTCCCGTGTGCTAATTTCAGGAGAAGCCTGGGGAATGCTGGAAAGTCGATATGCTTTCGTATTTCTAGATAATCATGATAAACAGAGGGACGGTGATCCAAATATATTGACATTTAGAGACGGCAGACTATACCGAATGGCTACTGCATTCATGTTGGCTTGGCCCTATGGAATTGCTCGCGTTATGTCTTCTTTCTATTGGCCACAACGAATTGTTGGAGGTCACGACGAAAATAATTGGGTAGATTTCTCGTTTTGATCCTTCAAATTGCTTTGATGTATTTTTCGAATTTTTTCTGAAATAGTAGCTTTGAAATTTTTCAATCTTTCTTTAGATAGGACCTCCTCACGATATTAACTACGAAACCCTCCCCGTAACAATCAACGAAGATAATTCATGCGGCAATGGATGGATATGCGAACACCGATGGCCTCAAACTGTTGCAATGGCCAAATTCAGAAACGTCGTTGCAGGTTTTTACGGAACTTCGATGTTTATATTTTATAGCCAGCGATTATCCCATCTTTTATTATAAAAATGGCAATGGTTTAAATCTGTTTAAGGAACTGAAGTAGCTAACTGGTGGGACAATGGTGCTAACCAAGTTGCATTCTCCAGAGGAAACAAAGGATTCATTGCATTTAATAACGACCTTGTCCAAATGGCAGGCTCGTTTCAAGTAATTAAATATGAATTTAGTTTATCTATAGTCTTGTGTTGTAAAACTATTTAAATTTAAACGATTAGACCGGCTTACCCGAAGGTGAATACTGTGATGTAATTTCTGGGAATATTGTTAATGGACAATGCACAGGGATCATTATCAGCGTCAATTACAAAGGTGTGGCTTCTATTAGTATACCTGACCCGGATCATGCTCCAGATGGAGTCATTGCCATCCATATTCAGGTGTGCTTGTGTATATGAATATATATTTATATTTATAAACCTTTTAATTATAAATCCTAATCCATCTTAAGATTATTTTTCTTGTATTTAGGCTCGACAAGATGGTAACTCTTCGGCTAATTTTAGCACACCAGGAGTCTTCCTTACTGCGGCATTAGCTCTTTATCTTTTAGAAATTTACGTGTGGTTATGTCAATAATTCGTAAATTGTAATTCAAGGTCAACTGTGTAGCTTGTAGGCAACCAGAGGTAAAAGCCGGCCGATATCCTTCTGAAAATATGCCGAAATATGTTACCTATGTTAATATTTGCATGCAGTAATGACAATGGCCCACAATTACTCTACGTCTAACTAGTCATTTAATTTAAATTCATAAACGAGTTACATAAACTAGATAAATGGTCGATAATTGTGCCATTTATATAATTGTATGTTTAATAGATGTTTAGTTTCTATTTCAACGAATGCCAGTTATAACGATATATTTGCTTAATAAGGGCCTAAATAAATTATCCCAAATATAAGCCTAAATCCCTAACTCAATTCATATTACCTATGACGTGGAAATGCTAAATTATTTGTGCAGAATTGCAAATTGCAGAAAGGAATTCTTTTTTAAGATGTATTTATTGCGCTAAACAATACAAACGCATTTGTTAATATTAGTTTTAATAATATTCTCTGAAAGGTAGCTACTCATTTATCATCATTCAATGCTTTTGTTAAATATTATTCTCTGAAAGGTAGCTACTCATTTATCATCATTCAATGCTTTTGTCAAATACTATTCTCTGAAAGGCGGCTACTCACTTACAAAACATGTTAAAACTTACAAAAAATATCGAACACATTTCACCATACTACAAAGTCCTTAAAATATTACAATATGTATGTATGTATGTATTGTGACTCACAATTAGTGGTAAAATAACAACTTTTGATTCTTGGTTACATAAGAATAACAATCGTAATCCCTATAAAGAAAAACTCTTAACTCTACGAAAAATCAATAAAACTACAATTTGGTATCACTCAATATTGATATATCAATTAATTAATAACTATATCAATAACATTTCTTTGTGGAAAATAAAATTAAGGAACGTTGTACCTATTTCGGGGGATTGTGTTTGGAATACTTAAAATAATCGTCTTCCTTATCGTTCATGTCGGAGCAAAAGTCAAAATATCCTTTGAACTGATCTTCGGTCAATGGCGTGAAGACTTCATTGTCAAATCGACAGCATGTCGCGTCTCCAATCAACTTCGTGACGTAATTATGAACGGAATGCTCGTCTGCATGGATATCGGTGACTACAGTGTTAACTCCCAAGTTCTCTGTTAATGTGATGACAGATTCGAAGTTATTGAGCATCCACTTATCGTGATGGCAAGGTTGTCGAATGACGAGGATCTTGGGCGTGACACTTTGCAGAATACATTGTAGAGTGTCCATGGTACAGTAGTGTAAGACAAGAGTATCCAGCTCCAGTATTTCTTCTTTTCCTACATCCCGGACAGAAGCACCTATGTATCTGAGAGAGAGTCGTCGAATTTGCGATGGAATATTTTTGATGTTGGCTATATCTAAGGAGCGCAAATCCACATCTCGTAAAGATCTGCACTTTTCAAAGAGTCGCAGTTGGTAACTAACCACGCCAAAGGAGATCCTTAAAGATCTTAAGTTAGGCAGGGTATCATCGCCCGTATTTGTCACACTCTTCAAGTCTCGCATTTTTGCAAGAGTGTAAAATGTCAAATGTTGAATAGTTTCTGGAAGAATAGCAAGATCAACATTTTTCCACTCATAAAATTCCAAAGATCGAATTTTGAGGGAATTCATCCGGGTAAAATCTTCAATGGCGACGTACAGCGAATCAATGCTCCAGGACGCATGTTGCCGATTTGATATTTTTATTCCGTTGAAGTTAGCGCTATCCAAATGGACCAAGGAGTCGCTCATGTCCAGACTAAGTTGACTTTTCGTCGTTTCACATTCCAAGACCACTATCTTGCAGTTGGTGAAATCCACAAACTTGTTGATGAAGACATTTGTCAAATCTTTTCCTTGAGCGTTTTGAAATACACACGACTCGATAAATATCTCCTTCGGGGCAACTACGTCGTTAGCAATTATAATGCAATTGAGCAACGAAATCACTTCACAAGCCATAAGGCAGGAAAATTCCACAATTATATTTGTGATGGCACGGTTGTCGCCGTCGTACGAGTCCAAAATGCATAAACTGGTCAAGTTGTTTCCTTGGATCAATTCCGTGATGTTGTAATCGTAGCAGTCCTCGTAATCGCCTTCCTCCCCGTGGCATATGATCACATCCTCAAATTGGAGATCTTTAATTGCTGATCCTCTCTCAGATTCAAAAAAAGCTACTAAAGTCGATTCCAAAACTCGTCCTTGGAATGTAATTGCTGTGAATGGACTTTGGTCTTCACCACCTTCGCCTTCAATGGGGAAAACTTCCAAAAAGTCTGCCATTGCCTCGGCAGAGTGTTGACCTTCGAACTCCTTACAAGGAAACCGAATTCGTACAGCCTTTCTAAAATGTGACTCACATTTCTCCCTCCATTTTCTGCAGATAAGACGGCTGCTTTTCAGATCATCTCCTCTTAAATAGCCAAATACACTGTCAAGTACCTAAAACATTACAAACACATACATATTGTCATATTTATCATTTATTCACACCATTCATTAGTATAAGTACATGCTATTTACATTAATTACATAATATTTACAATTTATAATTCAAGAACTTTAATTATTTTCTTTTCAAACAAACCTTGTCCACCAGAAGGGGGTTTGCTCCAACAGTATTAATAATACGCCCTTCGACAGCCATCTCGATTGTATTACGTGTTTCTCAATTCAGCCAGTAAAAATGTTGACCGCTAGCCGTCTGTTACTCGTCTACTTTTAGTTAGTAATTTAGAGTTAGTTGACAACAAAAAAATGTCACTTCTCAAATACAGCAGTCACCAACACAATTGAATTGTCGCGGTCGAAAGTCCAGTCGAGTCTGCAATTGGCAATTACATTTATAATATAGCGTGCGAATGAAAATTTTAAACATTAGCGGGCAATTTTATGTGCACTATGATTGGCTATTCATTGTCTAGTTACTAATGAGCCTGCATATAGATCAGAGATGGGCCCGGCCGGCCCAAAGGCCGGTCGGCCGGCCTGAAGGCCGGTACCGGCCGGCCCAAATGCCGGCCGAAGGCCGGCCGGTCAAGATATTCGGTGACTAAGGCCGGCCGGAGGCCGGCCGTTTGAACATTTTTCCACCCTCAGGCCGGCCGGTGGCCGGCCGGTTGATAAATTGTCCATCCTCAGGCCGGCCGACGGCCGGCCGGTTGAAATTCTATCCACTCTCAGGCCGGCCGGCGGCCGGCCGGTTATAGCTTTAGAGAAGAGAGTATTGTGCGCGAAATGCTCCAACTCAAATTCTAGTTGCCCACCAGACCCTAACGTGCTCTACAAACATTGTATGTACATAGTACATAACATACAAAATACAGTACACGAGAAGAGCATATACCATTAGACAGACGTGTGCATGTGCATGGCGAAGGGCATACTAGCACCAGGTAAGTATATTCTTCTACTTATTAGTAGAGTGCCATTACATTTTTTTAATTTAATCCGTTTAATTTTTGTATTTGAAATTTGCAGTAAAGAAAAAATTTGTTGTCAAATTCGTCCCCATCAAAAGGCATTAAATGGAAAAGAGCAGTGCGGGAGATTATTCTTCGGCTAAGTTAAAGGAAATTGATGTATCGGCCAAGAAAATTGTAGATCGCATTAGTAATCTTCAAGTATCAGAGCCAGCCCCTGACAAGTCGTGTCAAATTAATCCTTCTGCCATGAATAAGCTGATGTCAGGAGTGGACCAAATTGACGAAGAGCAAATCAAGCTAGCCTTTTCGACACAGCGAAACAGCTTGAGCTTCGGTTCCAGTTCCAATCCGCAACAAGCAACTGCAGAAATTCAGCAGACTGCTGAGCAAAAGAGAGTGGAACAGCGTTTGGTCGCTGTAGAGGTACGTGCAATTTATATTATTTAAAGCCCTTCTTGGTCATTGACTGCTGACAAAAATGGCAATACAATGTCATGTATTTAGTCTGTTGTAGCAATTTTACTATATAAATAAATACTTTTATTATTTGGTTTTATATTTATTATTTATTGGTATTTTTTCATTCAGCTTGGATTACCAACTTATCAACCAACACGAACTTCAATTAAAATTGACCGGGAAAAGCAGTCGAATTCTACTGGCTCCAGTCTGACTGGAGCCAAAAAGATGACTATGAAAGACATCAACTCCCTACAACAAAAGTTCGGTGTCTCGAAGATAGAACCAAAGGATATCAATAGGGAAATGAAACGAGTAATTGAGAAGAAAAATTCTGAATCAGGTAAGAGCTCTTTCATTTGGGTCGTAGTATTTATAAAAAAAATCCGACAGGAAATGTATATATAAGTTGTTTTATTGGTTTAATATTATTTTTAGTATATGGAAAATGCAAAATACCAAAGAAAGTGGTGAACGAAGCGATGGTTGGAATCCAAACATGGTTGCCGAATGAAAATATTATGAAATTTGAAGAAGAGTGCATCATCGTTGACACTGCAAATCCAAACGCTACAATTGTTGACAACAACAAAAAATATTGGGAAATGCACCTGGAACTAGAAAAAGAAATTGCTATTGGTATTGACATCGAACAAAACACCAACTTTAGCCATTCGGGATTAGTGTGCCTCATTCAAATTAGCTCGCGAAAAACTAATTATTTAGTGGATCCCTTTGCCATCCCTAATGAGTGCAAGGTCAACCTTAAAAAACTTATGGAAAATAATGACATCCTTAAGGTTCTCTGCGATATCAAAAACGACTACATGGCTTTCCAAAGAGACTTCAAAATAAATATTTGGCCAATTGTCGATTTGCAATATGCAAATTTTATTCTCGAAAAATATGAGTGCACTGCGAATACAAATATCAATTGTGGACTTAAGGATATGGCATCAAAATATTTGAAAATAACTCTCGCTAAAGGACCCCAACTTGCTGACTACAGGATTAGGCCACTATCTGAGATGCATCAAGATGTATTAAAATATACGATCAATGATTCGCAAATTTTGATTCCCATTTGGAATGAAATAAAACGAAGATTGTTTTTACTTGGCTCTAGTCAGACTAGAGCCACAGAAGATATATTTTCAAAGATGCGCTCAGTAGTGCAGACTACGCTATGTCCTCCTAAAATGTATCCAAATTGGCTAGAAGAAAATGTGGATGGCAAAAAGTATGCAAGCCCAATCCTAAATAAACTAACATCTAAGAAAAGTGAGGAGGAATTTATAAAACTTCACCATCTTCGTTTCGAGGTGTCCAAGAAAGCTGACAGACCTCCAGCAGCAATCGCAACAAATTCATGTTTAATTCTTTGTGCAGAAAGAGGGAAAACTCCTAAAGAACTACAAGTTGCAGAGCCCATAAAGAATCCTGACTTGAGATGCTTTAGGTAACAATAATTGTGATAGTTTAATATGTTAATTCGAACACTGGTCTTACGGAAACATTTTTTTAAATCTGTTTATCTAGGTGTCCCGAGACCGGTCACACAGCGGATAAATGTCCAAATAAAGAAAAAATTTCAAGAGCAGAGGCATCTAGGATTTATTATGCCGAAAATCCAGAAAAGCGTGAAAAAGAGAAACAAAGATTCTACCAGAAAAGACGAGAGCGACGAGCAGCTGTAGCCCAATCAAAACAACCACAAAAGATGGATTAATAAAGTGTTAGGGCACCAGTCCGACTGGTGCCTATTAAAATTACTTAATCATGTTGTTTATGGATATTTTATCTTTGTCTTTAAGTTACTTACATCTGTAATTAATTCATTATACAATAATTTTTAATTGCTAAGTATTTGAAGGCACCAGACCGACTGGTGCCTATTAAAATTACATACTCATGTTGTTCGTGGATAACTTTTCTGTTTATTTAAGTTACTTACATCTGTAATTAATACATTATACAATAATTTCCAATTGCTAAGTATTTCAGGGCACCAGTCCGACTGGGGCCTATTAAAATTACTTACTCGTGTTGTTTATGGATATTGTATCTTTATCTTTAAGTTACTTACATCTGTAATTAATTCATTGTACAAAAACTTTCAATTCCTAATTATAAAAATATTGAAATAAAAACAAAGGCATCAGTCGGACTAATGCCTGACTACACACGATCTCTGTATAATTTCACTTGATTCTTATGTTGTGAAAGGAAATCTCATATCCTCTAAAAACTTTTCGTGTGAATCCGTATCCTCTTCGTCACTAAAATCAAAAGAATAATTTACATTAGTTCATTTTCTGTTCTCGACTGCTTCTTAATTTGTGTAATCCGTGCAACATGTAGTATTTAATTGTCTTAACATAACTACACCTAAATTTTAGCCGCTCATTATTGGCAGTTTCCTGTTTAGGTGAAACTAACAGCGATTCCTCACATATTTTGTCAATAATATATTCCTTGCCATTATCGATCTTCTGTCGTTTTGCTCTGTCAACCACAAAATTTTTCCGAATGTATTCTTTGCTCTCTGGATGCCGTTTTTCTAGCCTACAAACATTAACAAAATATTGGAATAAATCAGCTGAAAAAAGCTTTAACAAACACTCCAGTGAAATAATTTTGCTTTAAAATTTTAGTAGATATTACATTTTAAATTTTTGATTCTTTTCGTGCGTAGTATACCCAATGGCATGAATGAGAATATTATCAACAATCGCTGTAGGATCACCAGTTGAGTCGGACAATGCGAGTGGGTAGAGCTTTTCAAAATATGTGTCCCAAATTGATTTCGCTTCATCTTTCAATAAACTTTTACTTTTATTAGATTTATTTAATAATCGACTTGTACTAATCTTTTTAGAACTCCTTGATGGTAGTGCCATTTTAATTTAAAAACAGGATGTGTAATTGCGGATGAAATTTTAATCAACAATGTTAAAAGTAGGTAGTTCTATATTATATCTTCTTTTGGTTAATTAATTGGCAATATGTTTCGTGGCTTACCAATATCATTTGCATTTGTATTTATTAATGCCCGCCAAATTTCAGTACACCAACATCCAGACTTGCATTGATAAACAACGGAACAAAAGCTTGGAGGGAAAGTTAGCTGAGTGTCTCGAGTAGCCTACTATTTAGCTACTTACAGTACTACCTACCTTCACTAACTGTGGAACCTACTAACTACTTACTTACGTTTTGAGATTTCATTTGTCTTTTGCGAGTAGAAAATTAGATTGATTCGGTTACAACATTTTGGAATTACAAGTAAGCTATACTGCACGTTAATTATTGATAATAAAATTATTTATTCTTATAGTGATAAATTAATAATGCTAATTGTTATACAAAGTGGTGCTTTATTTTTTAACAGATTGCTGAAAACATAACAAATGGAAGAGGTTACAGCGAATACAAATGAAGATTCGATTGCGATTGCCAATGGCAGTTTTGAAGATAATGATAATGGTCACTCGGGTTCGGTGGAAGATGCCACCGGAGGAAGCGGGGATAATGGATTCGGTCGGACCGAAGCCAACCCTAACTCTAATGAAACATCTGGATTTCAACAGGACGGACTGCTAGCTATACTACGCGCCCATAACTCTAATGAAACATCCGTACGTCAACACGAAGGACTGCCAGCTTTACTACTCACAAATGACGTACCCACATATCAATTGCCAAATGATTTGCAAAACTGCAATCTGTTTGAATATCTTGGAAAAGATTCTGACAATAACAGATGTAAGGAATGCATTTTAAAACCCAAATCATACAAATTCCAGTACATCAAAATATCGGCCTCAGGAGGTACTTACAGCCACGCTAGACGGCATGTCACTGTAAGTTTGTAAAGATTTTAAGTACCTTTAATCAAACTGAGAAATTTGGAAATGTGCATCATCTGTCTATTTTTGCTAATGCCAATGTACACCACGCATATAGGTCCATCATCCTACAATTGTGCTGCAACGTACTAAAGTCACAGGAGGTCTTTTACAAACATCATTGTCGTCATTTGTTGGGATTGGGAACAGCGCTGGGAATTCAAGACAAACAAATGATTTGCAACAATTAAGACTGCCTCGAGCTATATTAGACTTCATCGCGGTTGATGGACACCCATTAGATACTGTGGAGAAAGTAGGATTTAAAAACCTAATGCACGTTGCAACGAATTTTCACCTGAAGATTCCAAGCCGAAGACAAATGAAACGCTTATTGGATGAAAAAGTAAAGGATGAATGCATTCCTAATCTAGCAGGATATATCAAATTGCAACCACATAACTCTCTTTCCTTAATATTGGATATGTGGACAGACAGACAAAAGCAGAGTGTCATTGGGTTTAAGATTCAATACAATACGGCTGACTGGCAACTTATGTGTAAAACTTTGGGATTCAAAGCGTTTAAAGGAAAGACAACGGGGGAAAACATAAAAGAAGCTACTTCCTCTATTATGAAAGTATTCGATATCCGAGAAGAACAATTGATATGTGTCATGGCAGACAATGGGGCAAATATCACCAAAGCGTTTCGCAATGACTTTATGAGCACAGAAAATAGGAATGAGGATGCTTTGCCTATTATGCCTATGTTTGTGGAGTGTGAGGAGGAAGGGGTTGATGAGGAAGAAATCGGATCTAGTCAGACTAGTTCCTTATCTTCAAGTGCCAACACCGAAACTTCACCTGGAAGGAGCGAAGATGTTGAGGACGTGAATGAGGAATCAATAATTGACGAAGAGGTTGACTATAGCGAGTTTGAAATGGTCGACATTGCCGAATTTATAAACGTTGGCTCAAGCAAGTACAGCCGCCGGAGATGCCTATCGCACACAATTCAATTGGCAGTTAACGATAGCTTAAAAGGAGACCCTGATGTTTTAAAACTAGTTAAAAAAACCGGTGAAATTGTGAAATTTTTTAACAAATCTAGTCCATGCTATTCTATGCTTCGAAGTTACACCCCTAAAGAAAAAGGGTTACTCTCAATGAACCTAACCCGATGGAATTCAACATTCTATTCCCTGGAAAGACTAACTTCCGTACGTTTCTTTAATCGTCCACTATTATTGTAGTTAGTAATTGGTAGCCTTAATATTTGATTAGCTATGCTTCAGTCTGACTGAAGCCAAATTTTTATTCCTGTTATTTTGTCGGTAAATTTAAATATCATTTTATTTTATACAGGTAGATATTTTTAATAACGTAATCAGGGTATTGATGCAATATAACGATTCAGTACCGGACAGCAAAAAGAAATGGATTCCACATTATTTGGACAGAACAAGAATTACTGAAATTTGTGATTTATTGAAACCTTGCCAAGTTGCTACGGATAGGTTCCAACAAAACGGACCATCATCGTGCACAGTAATTTGGAGCCTCTGTTTACAATATTACAAAGTGGCAGAAGTGCAAGAAAAGTTTTTTAAAAATTTTAAAATAGCACTCCTGAACAACATAAAGTTTCGCTTACAAGGTTGCATTGATGACACCTTTTTTCTCTTGGCTGCAGTATTAGATCCCCGGCAAAAAATGAAATGCTTTACACAAAAAAATCGAGAAAAATATGCAAGATTTTGTAAACTTCCAAATGAAGATGATGTAAAAGAATTGCTACTGAAAGAGCTACATGAAATACGACCCCAACAGAAGGTATCAAATGACGTACTTCCCCAAAAGAAATCAAAAACAGCCAAATCGTATTGTTTTGAAGAATTTTTTAGTGATGACTCCAGCTCGGAGACCGACGATCAGGCAGAGGATTCCCTGTTAAATGAATTTAGAGCTTACCTTGCAGAACCAAGAATTAATGAACGTGGAGCCATTATGACATACTGGAAAACAAATGAATATAAATACCCCACATTAGCAAAGTTGGCGAGAATTTACTTAGCCGTCCCCGCGACATCCGGTGATGTGGAACGGCTGTTTTCTGTTGCAGGATCCCTCCAGCGAGCAAGAAGGTCAAGATTGACTTGTAGGACATTAGAGCATTTGCTACTTTATGCGGACAATCGAAGACCCATTTTAACCTCAAATGTAGATCAACTGAGGAAAAGTTGTGATAAGAAACTTCCATAAGTAAAGCTTGAATTCCAGCTGCTTAAAACAAATTTTTATTTTTTTAAGTGGCAGCAGATTAAATGATGTCCAGTCTATTTTTTTCTACGTATGGAATTACGTTATATGGGCTTCAGTCTGACTGAAGCCATAATAGTGTAAATTGTGTCGGGGAATCACTATTGTAGTCCATTAATTATTCTATCTGGGTTTAGTGTTGACTAAAACCTATGACATTTGTGCAGCGCAGTAGTTTTATATTCGTCGCGCTATTTGTCGTAGGTGGCTTCAGACTGAATAACAATAAGTAAATAATGAGTTATTTTTATTATGCTAGGTTATCAGCATGGAGAAATTGATTAATATTAATTTGACTTCAGTCATATCTGCACAGATTTAGAATATTTATACGACTATAATATACTATTTATGCGTGTAATGAAAATGAAGTTTTTAATAAAATTGTTAATTTAAAAATTGGCATCAGTCTGACTGATGCCAATTTGATTTACGTAATTCAGCTAGTTAAATGTGAATAGTATATGTATGTTTGTAATAAACTCTATGTTGCTTCTTATATTGTACTGATGATGTTGACATGATCTTCTATCACAACGGCTTGCTTTCTCATTCTCATAAATAAATCTTACAAATACAGAATACAAGCCATGCATGTTTACAGATAATTGAACAGTACGTATTTAGTTTTCTGCATTTCCAAAAAATTAATTATGTTGTTTTCGATCTGCAAACCCAGTACCATGATAATAGACACATTAAAATGGAATAATCGTAATCATTACACTTTACGTAGAATAGCAATGTTGCCTAATAACTTGATCTAAGTGTAATTCGGGTCACCGTTTAACAATTTGAAGATGTCAGGCCGGCCGATGGCCGGCCGGTTAAAAATTTGGTGACGTCAGGCCGGCCGAAGCCCGGCCGGCTAAAAACTTGATGATGTCAGGCCGGCCGAAGGCCGGCCGGTAAAAAATTTGGTGTCAACAGGCCGGCCGGTAAAAAATTTGGTGACGTCAGGCCGGCCGAAGGCCGGCCGGTCAAAATTTTTGCTAAAAAATGGCGGATTTAGGCCGGCCAAAGGCCGGCCGGTAAATTTCTTGCCCATCTATGATATAGATGATTTCCTCAATCCCTCACTTGGGCTTAAACTGAGGGACCAGTACCAGTAGTGCGAGTGTTAGTCAGCCG
>JAQFYC010002460.1:0-25522 GCA_034694165.1 Tomocerus mixtus
AGTGCAAGATCTGGGGAATTTGGACTTCACGAAAATCGAATACACAAATGAAAAGATGGTATTCTTTGACTTATTCGAATTTTACACGGTGACATATTATAATATAATATCTTATAATAAAACTGTCGTAATTGCGTGGAAGGAAGGTATGTAATCTAGTATATGAGTTTACACAGACATACCCATTCGTTTTATTTCTTATGACGACATTGAATTTGTGCTTTGACTTTTATCAGAATCACAATCAGAATCCTACAACGTACCGACAAGTCTGTATTGTGAAGAATTAAGGTTTTAAATAGTAGTATTTATGATATGACTATTTGTTACATAAGGTTTTAATTTTTTGACAATGCCATTTTATTTAACTACGTTTCTAACTACACATTGCAGGTAATTAGAATCTGTTTATCACTGCGGGGAATTGTCGCTGCGTGGAATTGTCGCTCGGGGAATTGTCGCTGCGGGGAATAGTCGCATGCGGGGAATTGTCGCGTCACCCTTCCTTACACGTACTTATAGGTTGCTGCTGTTCGTGAACTTTCTCTAAAACCATTTTTATCCATTACCCTTTAACCACTAAGATTAGCATTTGAGATTTTAAGTAGTTTTCTTGAATTTTTCCCAACATTAATTCCCAATCGAAATTTTTTATTGAGTGAAAGGAAAGAAAACGAAATGACATAATAAAATCTTGTACGTTAAAAAATGACTTTCTCCTAAGATATTTTTCAATTCCCTTTTAACTACACTGTATTTTTAGGTTATTGAAATCTGTATGTAGAGAAAGCAAAAGAGAAAGCAATTAGTCAATATATACAGCAATGTTTTTATTTAGCATTTAGCTGGTGGTGGTAAAGCAATTTGGAGCGCTGTACAGCAATACACTGTGTGGAAAAATACTTTCTCTTTCATGTTTACTTCCTAGATACCTTTTGGCTATATGTATGATACATATATAGAATAAATTCAGATTCAGATTCAAGTAAGTTCAATTTAGTTCAGTTGAGATACTGCGAAGGTATCTGTATGTACTTGTATCGCCAGAATAGACAAATTCATTCCAATCGTGAATGCCAGGAAGGAGAAAGTAATAATAATGAAGAAGAATATACAGATAGGTTATAGTTATTATAGGTGTTGTTGTATTCAGTATTGGGATTGAATTCAATGTTCAGCTCACACTACAATACGCGGTTGTTCTAGATCTTGTCCTCGTTTTCGTTGTCAGCATTCAGTCAACGTAGGATTTCCTTAAATTGCTACTAGGGAATCGTGTAGTAGTAGAGTAACAGTAAATAATATAGTAAGGGTTTGGTTTTCACCAGAGTTTCTAGTAGGATAATTCCGCTTTTATTATATCCCCAACTTTCTCCACAGTGGGATGGTTTAGGTAAATAAATAGCCAATTTATTTCATTCTTTTTATTAATTTCGCCAGTTTATTCGTCCTTTTCCTTAATTCCATATATTTAATTCATTTTTTAAATAATTTCAATATTTTCCACATTTTTAAGGATTTTTTTGATAATTTAAATTACTACACGACTGTTTTTAGGAGCGAAAGTGGGAATATTAATGGGAAGGTTGTGGGAAAATTGTTATTTTATTCCCGGTAGATTAAAATAAATCGTCCGGGATTTCCCAATAATCCCGGATGTCTCAACTTTTTGCATAGTTAAATGGGAAGTGGTGAAATCCCGAAATCCTTGTTTGGACTGGTGAGAGAGTCAGAGTCACGTCACAGAAGGAGAAAGCGTTGAGTCAGTCAGCGAAGCCCGCTATCTCCAACACACACCACCACCACAGTAGTCGAAATATAGAGCAGAGAACGTAGCAGCTGTCGTTCGGAAAATTTCGTATCTAAGGCGTCACTAAACTATCGATTACTTATACTTACTCTTTCAATACAAGTTATCTCTGTGTGTACAGTTTCCACATATTATTATTAATGTAATTTGATATAAATGGATGTAGTTCCCTCGTAGCCTCTATAACTACACTCAAATTTGTACTGGACCATTTCCCTACTTTTACTGCTCCTCTAAAGAATGTTATCTAAAGTACCTTTGCTCCTGTTCTGGTAATAGTAATAATGTATAATGCATATACTTCCTATATAATACTTTCTCCTTCTACGGTGCATTGCGTAGTGACGGTTGTTGACTCAAAGCATCTCTACTGAAGCAAGGGAAGATGCTAAGCCTAAAACAGAGGAATTCCTTCTATTACATTAGGTAGGGATGAGATAAAGTCTATAAAACTTGTATTTTCTAGTACGTACTACCAGGATAATATTATTATGAGGTTACCGCATGCATGAATCTTATGTATAAGAATAAGTATTATCCTTTATTCTCTTTTGCTCTATAAAACTTTATTCTTTATGGTACGTATACTCACTCTACTTAATAGTTACTAGCTTTCTCTTCTTATGAGAAAAAGCAAAAGGGGGAAAGTACATTTATATATTATTATATTTAGTTATTTTACTAATACATTTATATACAGTAAAACATAAGTACATACCTACTTATATGGTAGATACTTAACTTTCTTTTAGTTCTTTCACCATATATAAGCTTTGTATGTATGTAATACGGAATTATATGTAGTACCTATACATAGCAAGGGAAGTACATAAATATAATAAGGGTTAGTAATAGTGTAGTTCAGAGAAAGTGCACAAGTACTTTTCAAAGGGAATTTGAAAAAGGTACGAGTAGGATACAATATTGTAGATGAAAGAGTTGAAGTTGAGTTTCTGGCCTGCATGCCCGTTCCGTCCCGCTTATATTGTTAGTGTGTAGTAAGTTTAAGGAGTTTGTGAGGAAAATGAAGGGAAAGCCATGCCAGGAGCGATTCTATTTTTGGAACAGAAATTGCAGGCATGGTCAAAAATAAGGCATTAATTCAAATAGAGCGTAGCAACTAAGGACAAGGAAAGTGGAAAGGAAAGTCGTGTCAACCTAACCTCTCTCTGTCTTGTCTATCTACTCAACTTACTCTTACTACAAGATACTCAGTATATTATATTTTATATACTTACTTTCACTACTATAGAGGAAATATGTGGATAATAAAGTGGGAGATATATTCCTGGAGTCCTGAATGACAACAATTACCTATAGATAATGTATGTTATGTATGTACATGGTATTTGCACCATAATAGTTTGGCATCGCATGGCGTGGCATGGCATTTTTTGCCATAACAAAATTAGAATGGAAATGCTTTCCCTACATCCTGCATACGTAGTTGTATATACGTACAAATAGTAGAGTGAAAGCATTTATATTGCCATTTTATAAGCATAGCTCGCAATTAGGAAGTCCAATCCAATTCGTAAATTCGTAGTCACATATAGTGACAAAGAAAGTCAACTTGTAAGTTCCTTTCGTAGGGTTAGCGTGTGTGGTCAGGACATGACAATAATCATTTCTGCTTGTAGTACATACATTTACAATCTACAACAAATAAATAGTAACAGAGCTAACACACGAACTACAGCTATGTATATACGTAATGCAAACTACTTGATCGTGTAGACAGATAAAGAATGAAATGGATGCGAAAGTCTGCCATCAAATACGCTAATACTTCCGACATGCAACTTTCATACACAATTGCCCAATTAGTTTATTTATTCTAACCAAGTTAACTACATAACAAGCATTCGTCGATATATCTATGTATGTGTATACATAAGCTTTATCTAAAGTAAATTCCAATTGACTACTATACAATAATGTTTGTATAGGCGTACAATAGTTGAGGATATCAACTATCAACACAACAAAAACTTTATTTATAGCACCAACACCAACTACGTACATAAAGCGGATAAATTGACGTCAATAGGGAGACAGCGGCTAGAAAATAACTAAAATAAGCTCCATGTTACCGCAAGCTTCGTTAGTCTAAGAAATTGAATTAAATGCTTTAAAAAACGATGAATTCATTGTGCATTTGCAAAAAAATATGGATTCATTAGCTTTCTCCTTTTACATACAAACACCGTTTAAAATTTTCACTGCGACTTTATTTCGTGTTCAATGATGCTCTATAGTTTAAGATAGGTAGGTACTGACATTTATGCATTTGTCTTTCCCCAAAAAAGCAAAAATATTGCTGTGGCGTAAATCGCATGTATAAAACAATATCCTTCAGTTTATGACCATGTTCATTTAGTTTTCACACAAAATGAGTAGTCGTTTTATAGTTTACATGAGTCATTCAGGAAATACGCATCACGAAACATCTCGGTTCTTTTACGTTACAATGTCATGTTTTCGTTGGAGCAATAATTCTTCGGTCTTATAACAGACTTTCACTACTTTCACTGATAAATATATATAATAATAATAATTTTTTACTATGCTATCCCATTTATGGCTTTCTACTACGTTTTACGTGCTATACTACACTCAGTAAGAAAAATTGAATTAAGCGTTACTACCTTGATATTTGATATATCTTTTATAGATATCAGTATAGTGAGAGTAATAGCACTAAAAGCTTTTCTGCTACATAATTCTATAAATGACTTGAAGAAAGGGGAAAATATAGATTATCTATCACTATCACACGCCAATAATTTATTTATGATGAATATAAATTCAATTTTAGGACGAAAGGAAATATTTTTGCTTTCCTTTGTTAAATAGGAGTTCAGCAAAGTGAGTGAGTACCATTAGACGTTTTAGACTCTAACACTTTTAGATTGTGGCTGGGAATTGGATTTCTTTAATAAAACAAATGGGTAATGTTGTATGAATATAAGTTTAATAATTTACATTAATTGGAACATTACATGGGACGATATGTTATTTATAATTCCCTAGGTCTAGGTCCATAGTCAATTTTAGCAAAGTCAGTATAAATGAAATAATGTTTTGCAAATATTAGCTTAATTATTTAACACTTTCCATAACAAATATGCTTATACTTCTATTCAGAATCAATTCACAGTACTTGTAAGTAATTCCTTCCTCAGCTATGTCGGTTAGTTCGAGAATGTATGAAAAATACACAAGACGAATGTTGTAACATTATACAAGTTAGGAAAGCACAATTTCCATACAAAATAAAAGTCTTAATCTAAAGTTTTGTCAACTTCTGCTAAAAATTTTCTACATTTTCCAATTAAGACTTTGATGGATTCCACGAATAAGGCATCTGGCGGCATTGCACCTACCGACTCGATGGAAACTGCAAGTTAAACAAAATTATCAAATTAAAGATCATACGCAAATGTCAGTAGTGAGTAGTAAAAGGTAAATAACGACATAGACAGTAAAAATATTTACACTTAGCAAGATTTATTTACTTACAAATAAAGTGATCTTTTACTCGTCCCAGTTGAACACATTTTGCAAGATCATCATAGTGAAGCACATTTCTGCTGCAAGAATCATATCGCGCATCGTTCACTTTAGCAACTTTTTTGCCTGTTGTGTTCAAACGAATTAAAAATCGAATTACATAATGAATAAAACACGATATAATACATTCAGTTTACGAACAATAAATAACATGACATGAAATTACTAAAAATAAAACTTACCATTTTTATTGACTATTTTAATAACGCCAGGCGAAAAGCACTTCTGAAATTTATCTGCAAGATCACCTTCTATATCTTGTATTATGTCAATCTGCGGAAGTAGCCGATAAAAGGCCGTGGCTAAAAGTAAAACGAAAGCATGCATTAGAAATCTTCCTATTTTCCTATCCGCTAAGTTAGAGTTCCCATATTTAATGTTAAGTCGTAGTCTAAAATCCCATGTGCTGTACATTGTCATTGTCGTTGAAAACGTCAAAAGTAAACGAAAACTTACCGACAGGAGAGAATTTGGCATGATCTGCACCAATCCCTTTGACTGCATGAAGTTTTAAATCTATTTCGTGACCCGGACGTAATTTTGCTAAAAGTATATCTCCCACTACAGGTCCGACATCAGCTGCACGATACATTTGAGCCTGAGTTCCCATAGGTATCCATTTGATTTGGCTTGAGTAAACTACACCATTTTTCAACTCATTAAAAACTTATTTAGTAATTACTCTAATTACCAAGCACTATGCACAATGCACATACTGTATATAAAAAATCGAGGATAACAAACCTTTGTGATTAATATACATTTCATCAGGATCTGTCGCATCTTGACTTCGCTTAGCATTCCATGAACATCTTACTTTCAAATCAAATTCGAGTGTGTCCTGTTCAGTCCCTTTTAAATCATCTAAAAAACCAAAACAGAGATAATTAAAAATTATTGCCCACTTATACACATTATCTGAAGTACACAGTCAGATAATATTTATATGTCTAAGTCTAAATCATACCCTCTTCTCCTCTGTATTCAAAAAGTCTCGAATCCGCTTTTAAGGGCACCAGTCCCAATCTATGAGCTAACACTTCGTCTTGAACAATAGATGTATTATTATACATAAATACTTTTTCAATTGCCATACTGGGAACCTACAAGTAACATTAAAATAGTTATTACAACCTCAATTAATTGATGGGTGGAGAAAGGCCATCAAAGCAACGGCTCCGCATGCATTAAAAATCCTTTCCATTACATTTGTGCAGGAAGATTACTGTGGACATATGCAAGACTTACTTCAACTAGGAGGATTCGGCGAAAAGAATTGGCTATCGAGGCATCGATTCCTATCATGTCGAATTCCATGTCCAATTTATCATGCCTTACAATTTTGATTTGCAATTGCTAATAAAAAATTTGCTTTATTAGGGAAAATGTGCAAAGAATAGTATATAATCAATAGTAAAAAAATATATGTATGGTAATCGTAATAAAATATAATATAATAACTAAACTACCTTTCGATATTGCTCACGGGACCAGCGGTCTTCAACCTCATGTCCATGGTAAACACCTGAGTATAAAGATCCGCAAGGCTGTAATTTAACGACAGTAATTAAGTAATAATTTTCAGAGTTCTGATTCTTCAAAGAAAGTAATTTAATATGTGATTTACCTCAACAACTTCATGTTGCTTCATAACAGCAATTTTTCGTCCTACTTTAGCTGCTTTATTCATTTTGAAGAATTATTTATATAATTTCTAGGAATTGACAGCCGGACATCAGCAAGGAAAGTATGCAAAATAAAAATCCCGACTACAGTATTTTTGGCAATTTTGTCCAGGCAGACACGGCACATGGATCCCAAAGTATCTGTACTTCGCGCGTCACTTTGTAGGACTCCCGGAAGAATTTAAATGTGAGCTTTACAAACATTTCTTGATTTAGCGTTGCTGTCAGTTTTGTCCAAAATACTTTTACATTCCAGTTCCAGTGGAGCAGCTAGAGTTTAGATAAGCTGAAGTTAACGCCCCTTCTGTTGTCATCTTTCAAAATACAAAAAACAACAAAGTTTGGATATAAAAATAAATAAAGTTGGCTTGAATCTCAGTTCTAAAAATGGTAACTTAATCACTAATAATAACAAATAAATAATTAAATTTTTGAGTTTATAACAAATTACAATAATTGAATTATTTAATAATATCAAATACTTAATTTTCCAGATTCGTTTCATACTAATTCAAAATCGTGCTGGAAAAACTCGGCTAGCTAAATGGTATATGAATTTCGACGATGACGAAAAACAAAAGTTAATTGAAGAGGTCCACGCTGTTGTCACCGTTCGTGATGCAAAGCACACTAACTTTGTAGAAGTGAGTTAACATTACGAATTAAATATATTGGGAATTGTTGTATTAACATTTACAATTATAAAATTAGGTAGGTAAGGTATCTGTTATATTTTGTTCAAAATGTGATAAATAAACACTACTTATTAATTATTAACTAATTGCAGTTTCGGAATTTCAAAATTGTATATCGCCGTTATGCTGGCCTCTATTTTTGCATCTGTGTGGACGTGAATGACAATAATCTCTGCTACTTGGAAGCAATTCACAACTTTGTTGAGGTTCTCAACGAATACTTCCACAATGTTTGCGAATTGGACCTAGTCTTTAATTTTTACAAGGTGTGTTAATTATTTGCTATGACCTATGACATGATAAGAATGATAACTGTAATATTGTGGTTCATGTTTGTAAATATAATTATTATGTATGCAGGTGTACACCGTGGTCGACGAAATGTTTCTTGCTGGAGAAATACGAGAGACAAGTCAAACAAAAGTTTTGAAACAACTATTAATGCTGAACTCATTAGAGTAACTCATGAAATAATCATTTATTAAGATGTAAATTATATCATAAGTTAGAGTGTGACCATTGATTAGCATAATAAAAACGTGAAATGATGTGTACGATTGTAAAACAGTAAAAACTGAAAACTATTTGCATGATAGTGTTAAAATAAAGTTAAAAAATATCTTATAGATACCTAGTTATAATAATTTACAATTTTAAACTTAATTAATTAGCTATTCTAGTAAGCAATGTTATGTTGAGCTTTCAGCGGGGTTTTCCCCGAAGTGGCAATTAAATCTAGATCTCGAGCCATCCTTTTAGGTCTTTTGGGAGTACAAAATTCATTAGTGCCCCTGGGAGTAGTGAGCATATCATAAGCTCTTGTTGTAAGCGCCTTCTTTATTCTGGGAGTGCTTCTAGCAGTTTGAGAATTCGAAGTACACCTCGTTCCACGTTCAGAAGCTACGCGAGTCAGAGAAACGGGCGATTTAACATTGCACGGACTTAAGAAATGATCTTTGTGAACATTGGCAAGGTTGCTTGATTTTAATGGCGATCCATGGGAAATATTGATTTTGCCATTAACGCCATCCGAAAAATCTAGTTTAGAACCCAAGATATTTTGAATTGCTTTTTGTACACTGGCAGTAAGTGGCTCATCTTCTAAAATGAAACCGAATTTTTCTTGCGACGGAGGGTTTTCTTGAGAAGGTTCGACATTGTTGTCTCCTGCTCGGCGTTTTCCCTTAAAACTTGCTGTTCTTTCTTTTGGGGAGATTGCACTTTCTCTGCGACTGTTTACTTTCTCCTTTAGTGCTTTGGTCGCCGAGGTTGTCCCGGATGTGGTTGCCGACCTTCGAACAGTTATTTCTTTTTTGACAGTCTCCAGTTTTTGTTCATGTTTGTTCTTCAATTCTACTGCACTGAACCTCCTCATCATTCTGCGAGCATCGGCAGGCTGCATTGTACCTGGACGCCCTCTTGGCTCCGCCTTAATGTACATGCTACCAGTTTTCCTCACAATTGGGACATTTGCGGAAGGGGCAGCGTGAAGGGCTGTCAATCTTGGAATTAATGACTTTGAAGGAGACTTGTGCATTCCGTCGAAAAGTTTGACATTTTTCGATACTTTTCCAGCATTCAGAGTTTTCAGGACATGAATAGAATCCCTTTCAGCTTTACTTCTTTTTTCTGAGTCTTGCAACAAAAGTTTGTTGAAATTAAACTGCATGGCATCGGTCCACACCATATCTTCAGTAGGAGCCGGATTTGTCATTGTAGGAGTTACATACTCCTTTCTAGTAGGTTTAGCCCTCGGCTCCACCTCCCTGTTACGCCTTACAAATGCGGGCTTCTGACAAATATTGCTGTCGACAGCATTGCTGCTCTTCGTTACTTTATTATTAGCAGTCTTTTCCATAATTTGAACCAGCTCGTGGACGGAAGACATCCTTCTGAGGGGAGTTGGTATTGGAAATTGAAAATCCATAGTACATTCAGGGGTTTTCGCTACAGGGATTTGAAAATCCTTATTTTCTGGAGTCTTTGCTTTTGGCAATTGAAAATTCATGCTTCCTTTGGGAGTTTTTGTGAGGGCTCCTTTCGGGGACGTTTTCTTAGTAGTTGCTATGCTTTTACATTGCATTGGAGTAATGCATAGCTTAACACTGGAATTTAATTTGGCATTGTTACCTCTCACCGGACTCGGCCTAGCAAGCCCCACTCTCATTGTGTTTGGCCTGCCACGTCGTAGCGTACATCGACTGCTGGAGCGAGTAAGTTCGGGCGGGGGCGTTGGCCGACTTTTCGGACTTCTGAGGGACATAAATTTAGGGGATTGAACGACTGCAGGCGTAACTCTTCCGATTTCGTGCGACTTTCTCCTCACAGCTCGAATTTTCCTTTGTGATGGCGAAACACCCTTTTCTTGGATGGAAAATCGTCGCTGAAGATCTGAGGTTCCGCTTATGATATTTATTATTTTACTTTCCGTAACGGCTTTATTGAATTTATCTTCGATTTTGTCCAGATTTGTGGAACAAGCGTTATCAGTCGGAACTTGCTCTGAACTGCGAGAGGAAACCATTAGCCTTGAGAAATTGAAGTCGTCCCTTTGTGCACATAAAGTCAGATTATCAATTTCTTGAATTAATGGAGTCAAATGCAAATGTTCCGCCGACTCTGAATTTTGATTGCCGTTTTCGTGTAGAGACTCGTTGAAAGAAATTGAAGACGAAGAAGCCAGGAAAGCTTCGTTTTTCTCATCACTAACTTTAGCCGTTGAGGATATAGTCACGTATTCTCCACTTCCATCTGCTGTATCAACCAAATCCAATGAACGGGAACGGGCTTCTGTATTTATGAGACCGCTGCTAGTCTCCCTTCTTAGGGAACGTGTAGAATGTTCAGGACGCGGAATTCTGCTTGACGAATTTTTCATCACTTTTGCAGCTCTAGGGGAACTTGCAAGTCTGTGTATGGATACTGTAGAAACAGCGGACCTTTGGTTTGCAAGGCTCCTTCCAGTTGTGACTGCCTAAGCAAAACAAAACAAAATTCCAAAAGAGTCATATATTGCAGGTATTTTATATGCGTTAGCTATATACATAATTGTAGGAGATTTATTAAGATTTCTACAGCACATTTACATACGAGCACTAACATACACATAATGGAAACAAATGCCATTATTCAGTCTCTAGATGCTAAAATATCTTTTTAAAATAAAATTAGTTTAGTTAAGAATCAGAATCAGAGTTGAAATGGTTTATAGCTTATAATTTAGCCAGAATACCAATATGACAAATAATTTGTAAAATTGTAACTTTTACCTTCTTCTTCCCGATTTTTTTGCCAAACCCCAACTTGGGCTTTGATTTTGAAGATTCAGAGGATGCTACTAATTGCAAGTTATTTGCCACTGACCCAGGAGACCTTTTACCCCTAATAACAAACCAATATATGTCAGAAAATCCACACTAATATGCATATTGAGAATGTCCATTAGGAACCTGCATTATGACCAATCTAATTTTCATTTTGAGGTCGTAGGGCAATTGTCTCGCATCAAAATGAGTTTAATCAGAATCGGTGATTTTGCATGGTCAATGCAAATGCAGGTTCTTAGTGAACATTCTCTATTAACAATCACTAGATTGTATAGTAAAATATTCAGGAATTATATAATAGCGAACTTGTATAACAAGAAAATGCACAAACGGTATAATTAAGTAATTATTAATTATGGGTTTATATTTTCTACTTACTTTCGTCTTAATAAGCTGGGTGTCACCAAATTTTTGAGTCGAACTCCATTCGGTGTTTGCTTCCAATCTAATTTCATTGGGCTGCACATGAAAATATAATAAAGAACCATTACTACTCTAGTATTACTGTAAATTGGCAGTTTTCCTTTCTGCCTTCTGCATTATTAAAAATCTACAACTTGGTGGTGCAAATTGGTTAAATAGATTGGTCAAGCGTATTTTCTTCGATGACTGCTTCATTATATCAATTGTTATCGAAGTGGTGGTGATTATGTCGAACCGAAGAATAAGTGAAAATAATTACAGAATTCAAAATGTCTAAGGAAAACTGCAGGAAGAAACTACTTTATATAATTGTGCATTATTACAATTAAATTAAAGCAATTCAAATGTGATTTATTTTAATACCTTGGGTTTAGACAAATAGCTGGAGATGGGCAGGCAATCAAAGCACTGAGTGAATTAGGTGGCTCAGACATGCTATTACGTCTGCCGTGGTCACCATCAAGACCAGTTTTACGGACAACGTCCAAAACAGTTTTTCTTTAGCAGCAACAAAACAAGGACAGTCAAGCACACACAATATGCAAAAAGAAAATAGCAAGTTTAAGCAAGCGAACAAAACAGTGCATAATTAGAAATGATTATTGATTTCTTTTTACCTATCTGGTTAAATAAACTTACTTTTTGCTGTGAGAAAATGGCAGGTCTTCCCTTGATCTCTTTTTAGAGCTCTGTTTGATTACAGGGGTGTAGTTGATATCCTCTCCTGGAGTTGCAGCCGTAGGAGTATCTGCAGTTTTGCTATGCGTGACTTTCTTCAAAAATCCCAACATTCCTTAATAAAAATATTATTTACATCAAATTATGATCACCTTTACAAAAGTGTAATTTAGGAACAACACAACATTGTAATAGGATAAAAAATTACTTGTCAGAGAACCACTGCGTCGTTTTTTGCGCTTTCCTCCTTCCGTTTCCAGCTCATCTTCTGAATGTCTAGGTGATAGGTATGCGTCCAAAGTTTTTTCCAGTTGGCAAGAAATTAGTCCAACAAAATCTCCATACTGAATCAAAATCTAAGAACAAAATAATATTGTCAAATCTATTATACTGATTGGATAAATTATTTAAATTGTAAATATAGACAATTAAGGGACAACCGTAGCATACCTCAATTACTTTTGCGTGAACTTCTAACAGTTTCATTTCGTTATTTAAAGCGCCTTTTGATTTTTCGCCCTTGCGTTGAACTGGCATAATGTTTGGTCCGATTACGATAGCCAAATTCTTATAGCCCATGTTGTTTTGTTGGCTATGTTGTGTCACCTCATATAAAAACTAATTAAAATATACACCCATTAGAATCATTGCCTGGGAAGAAAAACCGAAAGCTAACCCGCTTTATAGCCTAAAATCTAATAGATAATGATTTCTTTTGGTACCTCCATTAAATATGAAATGATGTTTAAATTTGATATAGGAAGTAAACATATGGTCATTAACACAGTCTCGATCCGAGCAGCATCATTCTCGATTTCCAAGCACCTAAAATTAAGCAATGAATAATTTGTTTGTTATTAAATTATGATTCACACAAAACTCCAATTAATCGTAAGCAAGATTTTTTCGCTATTAATGTATTCATAAAACATACTTGAGAAAAACATTTTGAACGTCGAAAGGCAGGAGTGGTACAGACATTTCTCGTAGATACTGTTTCACCACAGAGGCGACTTCAAATACTGTGTCCGTAGAAGAGAAAATAGGTTGCTCTTGCTGAATAAACCGTTGCTAAAAAATAATCATCAAGTTTATTATTAATAATTTGGTCATTCCAAATAAAAAGATTCCCAATTTCCTAACGATAAAGAGAACCAAAATGTGAGTTTTCGCGATATCCCTTTAGGAATACAGACTTGAATTAAAATGTTATATAAGTTTTAAGTAATTACCCAAATACACTGAGCACGAGCTGCTGATCCTGATTTCCGAAAAATTCCTTGTGTATTGATGTGCTGTCGAATGTACTCACACGACTCTTTTAGAATGAACGGGATGTAAACTTTTACGTCACTGAAGTGCAGCTGAGCTTCAACCAATTTCTGCAATATATTTACAAAAATTAATATGATTTTGCCAAAAGTAGATATTAAACTGCAAATGTTGCGATTATCATTGTGTTTTCAAAATAATTAAGGTGAATACACACTTTTCCCAATTACCATATAACTGAGTGACAGTGCATACTAAAAAGGATAATAATTTCTTACGTTCATCCCACTGTTATTTTCAAGGAGTCCATTGTTTCGAGATGGATGTCGACTTTTGCTTCGTGATCTGGATGAAGATTCAATTTCAATACCACTATTTTTCAGTTCTGATGTTACAGCTTTAGCTAAGACACTCTGATTATCACAGTCTACCAGCTCCAAAATGTGCTTAGCCTTACGACAGGGCGTTTGGTCATCATTGTCGTATGAAAAACATTTTAAATCCACACGAGGGGTATCTAAACTGACGCAATTGTCATTCAGATTGTCTTCACTTCCCAACCGATTTTCGGGATCGTCCTTTCGAGAGCGATCCATGTCATAAAATTGCTCCTGCTTGTAACAAAAAATATAAAACTGATTAGTTTAGCTTTAATCAGTAATAATGAAATAACTATCAGCATGTTAACCACTTATTTATTAAACTTTCGTATATTTACTATTTACCTTGGATTTCAAAGTTGAAAGTTTTATAGGCAGATCCGGTCAAATTATATTATTCGGCTTGCCGTATACTTATCAATAAATTACTAGTGAGGAAGTGAGGAGAGGACTCAGGACAGTGGAGTGGAATGACGAGAGGAATTAATAATGAATGTTATCAATTGTAATAATCCCGTCACCATCCTTCCATTTAATCAGTCAGTATAGTCAGTAAAGCGATGAGTCAATCAATGGAATTAGCGATTATCTATAATAACAAATAAATAAATAAAAAGATTAGATTCAAGATTAGAGTTAGAGGATACTCGAGTCACGTTTGCATTGTGAGCGAGTGAACGTGACATAATTATAATGTAACACTGAACCCATCAGACCACTACTACAATAATTAAATTGAATCCCATTAAATTAAATGGACAATACAAACAGTGAACAGATAATAAGCTATTTAACTGAAAATTTAAATTGTACCCATAATAGTCCGTAGTAGTAGTATTTGATAGCGGCTGAGGATTTTAAATTGTCCAATATATTCCTCGGTTCCTCCGGTAGTTAACAAATTAACAACTGGAGACTCCCCTGTTCTGGAATCTGGGGAAACTTGACAGGATTGCTGGACACACTGGACACGGACACATTCACATAATAAAGCCAGCAGCCAACTATCATTACAAACATAAACATCAACGTCAAAACATGCCTCGTGATTGGCTGGCGTAATGACTCACATAACCGTCATCCTTTATTGTTTGGTTGGCTACATTTTTAGCGGGAAACTTCCGTCCCACATGGAAACCATTTACATTTGTTTAGTACATTTATCTCCTTGATTTTTACGTGGCAATGTTTGAACAGGTAAAAATCTATACCTATATATTGCGTTTTGCATTGATAAAATGATTCACCGTCTCAACAAGACTAGCCCGGCGGGACTCTGACGTAAAGTGATAACAAGGTCAACCTGTCACTTTTAGTTGGCCACGTAAACATTGACTGTCAACTAGAGATCATTGTCGTCATAATTATGTTTTTCAGTGACTGTATTTGTATATGTATTCGATAAATTAGTTTAAAGTTATCTTAGCTGTTTGAAAGCAAAAGGTTGAAGGTAATAATTTTTAAATTAAATATAGTAAAATGTTTCAAAAAAATAATTAAAGAAATATTTAGCATAGATTTGAAATAGAAGAGGTGGTTTAATTGCTTTGGACTAAAAAGTCTTAGTACCTCTGGGAGTAGTGAGCATATATGTTCTAGTAGAGTATATGTGAATATTTATTTTATGATTTTGTTTTACAAATAGATTTATCAGAAATGGATTCTGTGGAAATTATCGACCTTACCTCAGATTCGGATGACATAATCATTGAAGTTCTAAACCCCTCTATAACTAATGGAAATAAGGAAAATTTGAAAGGGCTTAATGGTCTGGACAGAAGCGGCATCAACGGATTTAGCAAAAATACATCCAGAACTGCCGAAGCTGGAGGTTCGCGTTCACGTTCACAAAATAAAAATAAAGTGAAAGTCAGCAATGTGTGCAGCAGTGCGGTAGCAAAGGTATAATTAAAGTCATGCCCGATTACATTTAATTATGATCGGTACCTATACTAAATATTGGCTGATGTAAACCAAAAGGTAGAGCTGGAGCCAAAGGAGCAAGAGCAAGGAAATTATTTCAGGAGCACGAGAAAAATTTCAGCTCTTCAAGATAATGACAGTAGTGGGTAGCAATATCATTAGTTAATTATGTACGCTTAATCTCGCTATTTTCAAACTGTAAACGAACATAATTAACTAATAGTTATTCCTACTTACTACTGTCATTATCTTGAAGAGTAGAAAGTTTTTCTCCTGCTTCTGAAACAATTTCCTTGCTCCTGTCCTGAATTTAGCTCCTGCTCCTGATTTTTAGATGACTCCTGCTTCCGAATTTAACTCCTGTTACTTTGGCTCCTGCTCCTGCTTCTGTTCTATCTTTTGGTACCGTAGCCTAAATATTTGTATTAGGTGAGTTTTTGTATGCGAACTTATAAATAAAGTTTATTTTCTAACAGTTGTTGGCGATTGTGGGTCAGAGTCCAATGGTTAAGCCACTTGAGAAGGAGAGGATAGCGGCTAAGATGGACAAAAGGATTGATTCTTTAATTAAAAAGACTGTATTCACTGAAGAAGTTGAGAAAGTATTGATGGCTAAGATTGAAAAGGCTTCAGCGAACATTTCAGCGAACAATCGAGCAGTTTGGAAAGAACTCGAGAAACTTTTTGCGACAATGGAAAATGCAAGTGCTACAGACGCAGATGCTTCCAGTATGAAATCAAGTAATCACGATCACGAGCCCCCTAATCCAATATCAGACACCGACGCTAAATTTAGGACAAAAATAATAAAATTGGAGAAAAAACTAATGGTATAGTATATAATAAATGATAAACTCATATGAGCATCTAGTAACTAGTATTTTATACATACGAAAACACTAATTACAATTTGTAAAAACAATGGTGCCAAAAATAATGAAAGTACTATTGTATGATTTTCAGACTTTGGAGCAGAAAATAAATGAATGGGATAAACGAGATGTGGATTTCGAAGATGATTTAAATTCATCATACCTGGTGAAAACAAGGATGGTCAATTAGTAAGTATGAATATTATAATGCAATACATAATAAAAATTTAAGGGATACGATACAACTTTTGGCAAATCAAACTGTACAATGTGTTGCTATTATCTTACAGTTACATGAAACATTATACCATGTTGTGTGATCTCCAGGATTTGTGTAAAGTCAATACTGGAAGAGCCATCCACAAAAGGCTTCGGTTCGAAGACAGTGAGTCCGTACTATACTTTTACTTGTAAAATTATTAAATTAAATTATGCAGTAAAGTAAGTGAGTGTATTACTGATTTTACAGTAACAAAATATCCTGAAATAAATACAGCTATCTTCAAGCATCTAAACGCAAAAACAGCAGAAAATAGTTATTATTTTCCAGATTTTCATGATGTATTAAAAGTTGTTAAAGGAGTGAGGGATGAAAATTCTTTGCTTTTGAGTGATTATGAAATTGGAGAATTAGGTGAGCAACTATAAGTATCTATCTATAGTTAAAAGTTATATAATCTAATGCAACACAAGCAAAAATTAATGCGATACTCCAATGATACCAATGTTAATGAAGTGTATAAAATCTTTTTATTATGACAGCAAAGGAGATTTTTGAAAACATTGCAAGTATATTGAAGAAAAGGCGAAATAAAGATTTTTGTCTGGCTATGAATTTAGATAGCGTAGAAGACCCTGCTGATAATGATTCCGAATTGTCTAAAAAGTTAGAAGAGAATCGACTACGAGGGAAAAAAGAAGACGATGTAAGAATAGTGTCTATCTTTAATCTCTATTTATAAACGGAAAAAAGTAAATATGATTTTACTCAACTGACCAAATGAACTTTTATATTTGTATACTGTTTATAGGTTATCCGGGAATTTGTAGAAAAACAAGGAGAGACTAAGGCGGCGGAAGTTATCGATGAAGACCCTGATTTATCTCCTGTAGGTAGTGATAGTGAGACTGATTTTGATGAAGAAGGCGATAATGAATCCGATTTAGATGAAGATGAAGTTTTATCTGTCTCTGGCGATGAACGTAAGTATAGTATTCCCAGATAAATAATTATTTCTGTGACCAGCAGAATATGAACACTCCGATCCGACTTGTAAAATGTGATTTCGTATAAGTAACTAATATTTATATTACTTTAAATATAGAAGCGGAGCTGGACCTGGAAATTACAAAAGATAAACAAGATAAAGAGATAGATATTTCCAGTTCTAGCTCAGAAACAGACTTCGATGACACGGACCAAAAATCTAAGGACGCTAAGAAACCTAGACTGGATTTAATAACGTAATTAATGTAATGATCTGTATAATAATTTGTAGCGACAAGTTGAGCTTCATTAGATGGCGAGAATATTAACAATGTTGAGAATTCGTATACTATGTAAGTACTTATAAGTAAAAAATTAAAACATATTCAAAGCCTTAGAAGCTGGTTATCATGTACACATCACATGTAAAGTCAGTACTGATGATAATAATGTCGTTTCAGTTAGAATTTATAAGTATTTGTAAGTGAACCGTTATATATATTTATAGCCAATAGTTGTGATTTAGTACAAAGTAAATGTGAAGGTAAATACAGTGCGTTGTCCAACTCCTATTGTATAATTTAACGTTAGTTACCTATGCAATTATGCATTAAGTATTCATTATAGTTAGAATTTGTATAGGAGAGTTCTTAGTATATTTCCTCGTATTGTGTTATATATATGAAAAAATGGGATTTGGTCATATTATGTTCAATAATTATATCCAATAAATGAAAATACCATACCCAACAATTCTTCAGGGTAATACATGTACTCATTGTCAGTTTGTTGATATTATTATTAATTTCATCGGTGAGGTGGTCTTAAGGCTAGGGTGGTAGGGTGGTAGATAGGCTCTTAGGCCTAATTTTAGGTATAAAAATTCCCTAATGCTCATTTTGGCGTGCATGAATTATAAACTAAAAACTAAATAGTTCCTACTATTAGTACTTAACTAAATGCTATGATTGAGTGACAATATGTATGGTATAACTAGTAAAGGTTTAATTCGATTTAAAATACTTAAATATGTACTCAGAAACAGTGATATTGGGAAGTTGAATAAAAATATAATATAAACTGAAATTATGTCCCATTAAAGGTCTTTTGATGCCAAAACTTAGTTGCTCAAAGAGTTTATGACACCTAAAGCTAAAATATTTAGTTTTCATAAACTATGCATTGCATACTATTATTATACTAGTATATAAAGTATATTATTATACCTATTGCGCAAACATAATACTAAGTACATAATAAATAAATCCCTCTTTACTGCTTTAGCTTATATGAAGTATTTGCGTTCACTGTTATTGTGACCGAGACAGGTAAGAGGAGTGTGAGTGTGAGTAGACGGAAAGGGAAAAGGGGCAAAAAATTACCCTGCCCTGCATGTTGTACCATATAAGTTGCGTGTTTGTAGTGCAGTGCAGTGCAGTGGCCTGGGCCGTGTCCGTGAGTGTGCGTTTTCCGTAACTACTTTAGTAGCTTAACGATAATATACTACAAAAGGTGTATTATCTATTTAGCTTATCAATACATGGCCGTGGATGGTATAAAGTAAGACCCAAAATGCTAACAATAAAACGATTCCTTTTATAGACCCCTATCTTACATAACTATATAAGTATATACATATATAGTACAATAAATATCAATATCAATATGCGTCATATTATAGATAATATTATTACGTAATTACGTTATGTATCATATCATTACGAATCGCAGTTTCATTTCCAAGTACTGATGTAATGTATCACAATATTATATTTCTCTGAGCTTTACATTCTTCATATAAACGAAATCAGATCAGGAGTAGTCAATATAAATAGGGGCCTTTTGTACATTTATGTATACTTTACCTTCTCTACGAACATTAGAAAGCTGCCTGGGTGGGTGGCTGCATAAAAGCTTTATGTGGATTACAATTACATTATTATAAGGTCATGGTTCATAAAAGGTAAGGGCCCAGACCTTATCCAAGCATAAGTACAGTATTAGGATTAATAAGTAAATCACATTAAATTATTTTTGGTACTGTAAATTGTAAATAATATTTATATATTGAATTGAACTGAGGAACCATACAATACAATACACGCACTTTGTTCTCCAGATTAGACTGCGTGCCTCGGCCCACGCACAAAAGCGAGCGAGGGCGTAAGCGAAAAATAAATTCGGTGAGATTTTTGGCTATATTTTAGCAAGAGTGCGTATAATTATATGTTACCTATTTATTTTCCTATACATTATAACTTATATGATCTGTATTAACATTATTTGGCTTTGGATGCATAATGCACATTTATTCATTTCATCCGCAATCCCAACACATTTAATTCATTTAACTATTTGTGCATGACTTCCTTTTTGACAATGATATGCATGACATGCATTGTCATCTCAAATGTATGACCGAAGGCCAGGCCAGGACAAAATTATAATAGCCGCAATCAAAATCAAAACAATTCCTTTATTCTAATCTAAACAATAAACAATCCTCAATAAGCTACGTAATAGAGATTAGAGAAACCTTGTTACGAAATAAGAGAGATTCTTCGTAAAGAATTTAAATATGTACAGTGTACCAACACGGAAACGCTCAAAGCTATTCTTCTTCTTGTAAGCATCCTATAGGATGGGGTTTAGGTATACCTATCCAGGAATCTGGAATTCTTCATTAAACCTCGATACATAAGTTTTTAATGATGTCAGAAATGAATATTATTACTTTATTTAGCTAAGCTATACCTAGTAAAGTCTTAACTAAATATTTCTACTCTAATATCAATATGCATACAAACTATCTGTCTACAAAGTTCAATATTGTATTAGTAGGTAATAATATAAATACCGACACTTTATTAGTATACAGAGGTAGAGTATCTGTATTTTAAGAATGACTTACATAACTGGATACTAAAAACGATTTTTCTCGGTAAAGACTAAAAAGATGTACCTACGAGTATATAACATCCGTTACAGAAGCTTTAGATGTCTGTTTGTATGTAACACGGACGTGTTTTGTACCCATTTTCATGAAATTTTCGTTTTGCTTGTTCAGTTGCTCAACATCGTCCTGACATCGACATGAGCAAACATTTTGTGTTTGCAGTGAGTTACTCATGAAAAACTATCGTGGATCAACATCAGCACTCACAGTCATACTATGTACTATGTAGTTCAGTTTCCTAGTTTCATTTCATACTTTCATACTCTAATAGACTAAAGACTCTGGCAAGAGTCTGAACTGAACTAAACTAGAGTACCTACTCTTCTCTCCTCTATAAATGCATAAATGGCATAAATAGATGTGTAAGAAGGGTAAGCGTAAGGTATTAAAAGTAGCAGGTATATAATGAAATAATAAAATGAAGTATAATAGAATAGGGATAAGGGATAAGGATACCTACATAGATTAGATACCACAAGAGGACCAACAAAGTTGTTTGCAGACAGACAGAACAAAGTAGAATAGAATAAAGTAAATTCTAAAGAGAAGTCGACTAGTCGAGTTCAGGCCAGAGTTTCAGAGTTTCAGAGTCGTTGCGCCAAGTATATTACATAATATACAGGCTTACATAGCACAGAATACACATAGAATAGCATAGAATCCCAATCTTTAACCAAATACTTGTGTAGTGTGTGTATAAGTGAACTCTCCTATGTAACTCTGTGTACTATGTGAATATTATGGTTTGTGTGCGAGCGAGCGAGCTGAGTTGTGTATGTTTATAGCTTTGGGCAAGAAGTTGAAGCCACTGAGCCAGATCCACCTCCACCCAAATCATCTGCCGATTCGCGCATTCACCGAGTAGAACTCACTCCGTTTACATACCAAGATCCGTTCTTCTGCTCTACAATTACGTAACTCAAATTCAACCTATACAGCATAGGTAGACATTCACATACTTTTCCTAAACTTAGAACCAAAAACTAAGTTCTGGAGTTCTACAACTTCTACATTTTGGGGGCTTTTCTCATTTACAAACACCCCGTCCCCATATATAGAAGTTACGAATTCAAAAATCAATAAGAAACCTCAACTACAGCTACAAAGAAGTCAAAGACAGCTAAACTAACTAACTTGGGGACTAAACTAAACCAAAAACCACATAAAAGAAACAAACAATTAAATTACTACACACATGGAAGTTTTCAGGTGTTTATATTACATTTACCCTAAAGCTAAGCTATAGTATCTTATACAAGCTTTGTAAAGATATCTTAAGCTTAAAGCGGAAATCTCTATATATGTAACAGTAATAACATATATTTATTGATGTATTTATAAAGGAACCTTACATAATTGTAATTGTAAGTTAAGTTGTTCTTGTTCCTGTTTAACGTGGGGAAGCTTTTGAAAGGGTTGTTATTTTGTTATCCATCTCATTTGTCAGTTGAGTTTGTCAGCGCCGTTACAAGACTTTTAAGTGGTTGGCAATTCGGGGAACTGCTTTAATTTTTCTAAACTGAATTCATTACACTTACATTAACTCAAACTAAAACCAACCCAAGCCAAACGGAGTTAAGTGAAGCAGACAAGACAGAAAATAGAATTGGAAGACGAGACGAGGCTTCTTATACAACTACAACTGCAGTTACAGTTAGCTTTACTTAAGTAGTTAGCTGATCTGATATTGAGTTTGTTTGTATTGTATGTATGAACTATTTATGAAGCAATTACAATAAGCAATACAAAACGCGTATAAAATTACCTATACACAAAGAAGTAAAGAACTAATGTAAGTTAAGCCAAGCCAAAATAGCTAAAGTCAAGTGAAGTGTAGAAAATACATAAAAAATATATTTGCACATAAACTGCGTATATTAAAATCTCGGTAAGTCATAAGTTCTTAAAAATAAAAATAAGCCAACTTAACTTAACTTAACACTAACCTAACTCTAAATGCAAATACAAGTGCAAAACAACATTGCACTAACATAACAGTAATAAAAAATAAGTATCATTTACATTACAGCAAACAGACTAACAATAACTAAAGAAGTAAACTGTCTATGTGATGTTAATGGTATTATTGCTATTCTGTTTGTTGTATTTGTAAGTACTTGTGTTCCATTTCATTTAGTAGATCCTAAAGTCCTAAGCTAACGATATAAGTACCTCTCTATGCTAAGTACAACGAAAACCAAGGTCATTGAGCCCTATCCCTATCACTTTCCGTTTCGGAAATTACATAATAGATTTCAGTTGACATCCCCGGAGAATCTCGTTCAAATCTCCATAACTTATCTGTAGCTTGTATATATCCAGCAGCATTCTCTGAGACTGCTCTATATAATTCTATATAGAAGAAGTGTCACATTATGTGTGGGGGCTGAAGCTGAAATTGTGAAACGCTTACGTAACAAATTCACAATCGGTAATCCAATGCGTTGTTGGATTACATACAGCTACATCCTAATCCTTATCCTTCCTTATGTACATTGCATGCAGTAAAAAGTGAACAAAATAATATAGATCTAGATTTAGATGATAGAGTGATATTAGAGATAGAGAGTAGAAATAGAATTCTGTAGCTTCTTTCTGCACTGTACATACAAATACATGTTAAAGTCAAGTTGAAAGTTGAAGTTGAATTGGAAATGGAATGTGATGATCATTCGTTTCGCTAACAGCACATCACATCCAATTTGTTATTGTGTATTTGTATTTGTATGTGAGTGTGTGCTGAAATGAATTCGCATTTCACATTTTTAAGTTTGGCAATAATGCTAAAATGCTATAGTTGCAAATTACAAAAGCGATTTAATGGTGATGTGTTGTAGTTGTGTGATTCAGATGATGATGGTCTATTGTATGATTGATACACAATTGAAATTGGCAAGCTTTATGTGACTGGACCAAGTTAGATAGATTTGTTAGCTTACGTTAGCTCTTAGTTTAGAAAACGATTTAATTCTTCTGTAGTACAGTACAGTACAGTGTTAATATAATACAGACTAGACAATTGTTATTGTACTCCGACAGCGTTCACACATTATTAGTTTTTCGATTATAACACAGATACGTTTCAAGAACGAACATTAAACTTTTGGGTGTTTGTGTTAAAAAGTGATTTCGTTTACATTTTTAGGATAGAACGATAGAAGCCGAAAAGAAGATCACGTCGCGTCACGTCAGTAATCTGTTTTGTCTTGGAACCGAGATTCCATTAAAAAAGTATTGTGTTCTTGTAAAGAGTAAAAAAGAAGAGGAAAAGAAAACAGCTTTATTAAGTTTGCTCTGCGGATGATCTTGCTCTGGTTGATATTTTAAGTTTGTGTTGTATTCTGTTTGTTTTGGATAGAAAAGAAGATTAACTCGCTATCGTCATAGTGTCATAGTCTGGAATCTGGAACCATGGCTCTCTTCTGGAGAAACATCTCATTGATCTCGTGGGCATTTATCTTCGCTTCTCTCATTAGTAAGTCTAAAAAATCTCATTCTCAATCTCTCACTATATTACTAAACTAACTTACAAAGATATCTTATCGTTGATCGTGTTACCGCATCCTGGTGGTCGTGGTCATGTAGTGTTATTGTCACTGTTTATGTATTATTATTACAGACAAGTCAAAGTTACTTAAAATAGTCATTTAGATCTCGTTATGTGTTTTGGGGTTGTTGATAAGTACATCATACATCATACATCGTAAATACGATCTGAATCTGAATGAACGTCTATAGGTCCTAGATTTTGTTACTTAGGTACTTTTTGACTTCAGTTCAGCATCTGTATGTATTTATGTGTGTATGTACTTCATTTGTTACCGTTTTGTATATAGACTCATTTTTTTCAGTTCACTTAAAAAATGTATCAATGTTGAATGTATAAAAACAACATAATGTACATAAGTACATTACATACTATAACTATACCAAAAATAAAGTGCCAGGCCAGGCCAGAGTACCACAGAGGAACGATTAACATTGCTAAAGTCATGTCTATGCTTAAATATTAATAATTCTATCTCTATCTATCTATCTCTAGCCTAACCATCGTATTATATCATCCAGTCATCGTAAACCACACATATACTTAACATTTGCTTCCTTAACTGACTTGACTACTATGGGTAGTACCTACGTTCCTATTTCCTATAAAACTACTTTAATATGTGAATAATATGAATATAGGAACTAACATCTGGGTAGTAGCTAGCATTTTTTTCTATTTTTGCCTCTGTATAATATACGTATCTGTTTTAAGCTTTTATGTGACCCGTCAATTCAATGTTCAAGTTTATGTGAACTTAGTTGTTGAGTAACGTTAGGATAAATGCATGGTATGGATTGTATGGACTGTTGTCGTCGTAGATATTACACCGCCCTTAATTGTAGCTGTTGTGCAGCTCAGTGAACAGGAAATGACATTATTAGTAAATAGGTGCACTGCTATCTTCTAACAGCTTTTCAAGCTAAAGCCAAAGCCAACTCTAACTAAAATTATAATGAATGAAGCTCCAAAGCTGCATTAACCGTTTCATGATAAATGTACACTTTGTGTGTGATTTTATTTTTATTTGTATATGTGTGCATTTACCTATATATTTAAAATTACATGACAGGACAGTAACCACAAACAGTATGTAAGTTATTTAAGGGGGACTCGATGGGTAGCACGGATAGGAGAACGGGTCACCAGTACAAGTTAGACAAAAATGGGTCACA
>JAQFYC010002461.1:0-25520 GCA_034694165.1 Tomocerus mixtus
GTGGGCACTTGAGCTCGTTAGCGGTCGAGATTGTAAGAGGAAATCGGGAAACCAACTGGAATTAATTAATGGATTACGAAATTACAGCAACTCATTAAAATAATTAGCTGTTTCCTCATTCGACCAATGCACATTTCTATTGTTATTAGTATTGCACGGTTATTTTATGTTTATTTTCAGTTACATTGTGTTTCTGCACATAGAACTTAATTTGATAATGGGTTTAGGTACTATCAGGGTCACTCTCTATATAATCGTCCTCACTACTACTAAATAGATCATAAATATGATTCCGTAGCGAATAGTGTATTTAAATACTATTTGTGAATGCTTAGCAGTTTTAACTTTTATTGTTTTTACACAAATAAGCTCGTGACGGTGCAATTTATTCCAACTACATAGAAAAATGAATGGGAAAATTGGACATTATACAATCGATAGTTAACCTATTTCACAACTTTGCAACAGTAATTGGAGAAAACTAAAATTCTTATAAGTTAGGCTACAAACATGGATGTTTCCTTCATAAATATTCAAAAGACGCCATTAGTATATTTAGTTGGCACAAAATTTATTCATTAACATTATATTATATAGATCAAATTTTTGTCCTTTGGCATATAAAGATGATAAATATTTTGTAGGTTTACTAGCATTAGCATACACAACATATATTTTAATATGTTCACTAGAGTTAATATGGATACGCTTTACCACACTTTATCAAAATTAATGCAATTTTTGAGTCTTTGCGTCCTGTTTGCTTTAGTGGTCCATTTTCATTATAATTTCATTTGGTTCAGTTGTGTTTATTTGTTTTGTTGAAGGGCAGTGGGATGTAGTGTGCGAAAAGGGATTGCTGCCAACTCTAGCTCTGGTCCTCTTAGGATTTGGTGGACTCGTTGGAAGTTATATTTTTGGCCATCTGCAAGACTCGTAAGTCAGCAAAACGAAAGCGGGACTCTGTTGCTTTAGCTTTAGTTTCCTATTCCCTTGTCTGGTTGGATTGCTTAATGCTTCGCCTTCGCGTATCAAGTTGGCTTTGGATGAAGTGTAGTCGTGTAGTAAAATGCCTAATTATCTCATGATATCTTGTTTGTCCTTGCTAATTTGCTGGAAAATTTGCAAATCTGGCTTTTGATATAGTTGACATTATTAACACAATTATTTAGCTACCTATTTACTACTATAGAACATTATTGTTGCCTCGACTTAAGTAAACATTACTAATTACATAGTAAATAACACACACAATTGTGCAATATTAGCATTGTTGCTTTTTGTCTGTTTGGATAATTACACCCCATGTGTGAAGCAACTCTAAATGCTAGTACCCAATTATTGAGATAGGGAGCATAAAATAAAGAGCTACAGCTTTTTAATTTAAGCTTACCTATGTACAATTGTATTTAGGCTACATGTTATCATTATGAACCATATTTCAATGGAATTCACTTTCAGCTTCTATAATGCTTTAGCATGCATTAGAGATACAGATTAGTACACTGCAGAGCAATAAGGTAAGTGAATATCGCAAAACCAGGTGCCCAAGTTGGTATGCACACAAATAGCATTATAGTATAAAATCAATACATGTTGCACAGCAGAATTCAATAGAGAATCTTGCAACTGTGGTGAAATGCCTGCTTTAAGATTTCCCAATAATATTTCTCATTAAAATGTCAATCTACTTAGGATTATCTTTTAGTCCATATCCAAAGTGCCTAATTTACTTAATTGCAAAATTATTCTCTTTACCGCAAATGGCACTTCTACAGTATTTAAGTTTTCAGCTCACCGTAATGGCAAAAATAAGACTATTAAAAATATTTTGTTAATACTGATCCTATACGGTGGCTTTTAACGTGGAATAGATTGCATGCCTTGTTTACATTAGGCTTCTGATTCAGTTTTGTATAATGTAATGCAGCATGCTACAAGGTATACCTATCTAAGTGTAAAACAATGATCTATTTATATGCAGCTATGAAGGAATGAAAATGAACTAGGTTTAACTATCTGTATAAAATAAAATATAACTGGCATTCCTTAGGTTTGTACATACAGATTGTGATCATAACACGCACAGGCTGTTATACTTAATATAATAGTCTGAGTTTGGTTTTGGTTGCAGATTTATGAAATTGCATTGAGAAAATTAAATTAGCTTAGGTATGTTTGCTTATATAGTACACTGCTCAGTCAGATAAGAGCCCAGATTAAGCGTTCTCCTCTGTTTCCCTTCTGTATTAGCTACCAACTCAACTCTTCTAGATACTGATATCTCACCATAGAGCACTTCAGTTATGTAAGTTCATTCATTTCGCTAACTAATATAGAGTTGGAGGATGAATATAGATTGGATTTTATGGGGAAGTTGTGGTTAGGATTGGTTTGGTCGGATGGTGCGCTCATAACCGACTTGTAAATTAACTTTCATAGTACCGTACTTCCGTCAGCCAAGGATCTTTCGGATTTTACATAGTTCACACGATATTGTGCAATTTCGAGCTTCGCCTTATTTATTTATGATTATTGATTTGGGCCTATTAAATTTTGTTTGAGGATTACCATTTCTGTACATTCAAATTAGATTAATTAATTGTTTTATATAGTTTTAATACTGCATTATGGATGTACAAAGTATAAAGTAAAAAATATACACATGTAGTTAATGTAAATTCATTTCTAATGCTGCTAATGGCAGAATTTAAAAAAGTTACAAAGCGTTGGCTTAAATATACGTTTAGTTAATGCCCCCCCATGTGTGGGGATTATTTAGATTTAATTGCTAATCCATAAGAAGTGCAAAGTCCTAGCATAGGCTGCTTTCCACACTATTTTGATGAACAAAATCCCTAGTCAAGAAATTGTGATATACGCTTTGTGAATTATTGCAAATATTTCAGAACTTACACAATTGCTAATAGAGATACTTATGTACTTATACAATTTTATTCTTAAAATTTTGAAATATTTTCACAATAAAATCTGTGCTCCCTTTGAGTAGTGAGACCATTGGCCTTCCACATAAATACATACTTCACTGCATATAATACGTGGAACGTTTGCTAATCAATATCAAATAAATATGCATACTGAAAGTTTTAAATGTATTACTTGGATTAATTAGCTAGGTAGGTAGCTAGTTAGGCTTTTTAACTGATTCTCGTTAAGCTAACTGTATTAAATTCATGTTGAGGGAATGCATTTAATAAAATTTAATACCGCTACGAGTTGGAGCGTAAAAGATTCTTGTCACATCCACATAGCTAGTTCATGAATGCTAACAGCATAATCACAATAAACTACTTGCGTCCCTTAACAATACATAACAATAAAGACATCAGAGAGGAATACTTGTATTATGGAGAGCATAAAATATGGTTTCCTACGCTGTAGAGGCTTAGTTACCTTAACGAATAGAAACTCAAGTATATTTAAGTAGGTATTTAGACAGTAGACAAGTATTTGTATTAAACCGTGTGTACATTTGGTAAAGGAAGATTGAATCAGAAGGGATTCGTCCCATATTGATTATAATATAATAGAATTAAGTAAAACGGAGAGATATCCAGAATCCAGAAAGTTATATAGATACTAGGTTCACAGTTCTAGTTACAGTGCAATAACCGCATATAAGAGATCCCGATATAAGGGAAACCGATATGTGGGACAGATTTTAGGGCTCTGTTTGGTTTACATGTATAAGAGTCTACTTTAATGTTGCTAAATCGTATACATATAAAGGAAACCCTTGCAAGGGAAAATCTATAAGGGCCACAAAATTGTACGTAACTGGATTGATTTCGGTTTATAAGGAAATTTTTGACGAAATTCTATAAGGGATACCCTTATACATACAATGTAAGGAAACCCACTATAAGATTTTTCCTGTCCCGTGAATTCCCTAATATGCGGTTTGAACTGTACTTACATTCATCCATCCATGCACAATATAGAATAGAATTCAATTCGAAAGTAATATCTAACAATAAGTGTGCTAATGGCTTTTCCTTAGTCAAGCATGCAAGGCACGAGAGAAAGTTCTTAGCCTTGCCTTGCCTAAGTTAAGGGAAGAGGAGATAGAATACTTTAGAAAAGAGTGAATTGAATTACATTTACGTTGAACGAGTTTCTAAGTGCCTGTACGAAGATAGGAATCTCCGTTTGTACAACTGCGTCGCGGATGTGGTTTGTTGAATAGAATTGCTTCAATTGTCTGAACAACTGCATCTCTCTCGTTGGATATGGCTCTTTTCCTCCTCCCTCACTCACTATTATACTCACTTCACTTTATAATTCTATTTAATACAATATAATACAGAAGAATACCAACATATGGATGTATATCTACATACATGTCAGTGTCATACAGAACCTAAGCATAATAGGGATCAAGGGAAGCATTCTTGTCGCGAATGATGTACAACTTTTTAAAATTACAATTCTCAAGCTTGACATTCCCTGCTTTAGAATAGTCTATAAGAAAAGTACAGTATTAAAGAATAAAAAAGACCTAATGAACTTACTTTTCAGATTCATCTCCTGATCTGTTTCCAGTCAGTGTAAAATAATATACTAACGCAAACTATTTTTATGGCTTCTTTCTACAAATAAAGTGATTACTTGCACTGGTAAGGTCTGTGTTCTAATAAACTATCTAATACTACGTTTCCAAAAGTGTGTTTCCGATATAACACAAGGTATTCAATGTATCATTTACGGGATAATACCGGGATTTCGGAAGATGGTATCCTTTCTAGAAATATTGCCATTGTAAGTACATTTTATTCTTTCTTTGCTAACGTTGAATTTCGAAATATGCAATAATATCATTTAAATGCAAAATTTCCTGGGAAAGTTATAGAAAGAAAAAGTGGTACTGTACCCTTGTGTTAGCCTGTGACTCTGACTATTCATGTATATATACAATATACACCTATGTAATAATATTGCTTGGGCTTGGCTTGGCACTCTTCACTGTACAGCACATTAGCACATAGGTACTTATTTGAAATACTATTGCTATTCCCCAGTTACTCTATTATTCTGTTGAAGAGTTAAGTTAACTGTTAAAGGAACGTGTAACTAAGTGTACCGTGTGTATGTATGTACTTATCCTTCCTATTAACTTCTACAGTTTGGGACGACGACCGGCTTTCTTTATCTGCCTGGCTATCCAAAACGTCTTTGGAATCGCGACAGGATTTGCTCTTGACTTTTGGTCATGGCTCTTTATCCGGATAATCGTTGGTTCCACAGTTCCTGCAATAATGGGCCCACCTTTTATTCTCGGTATGACCAATTCATTCTCTCTTCTCTAGCTAGTCGATAAGATAACTTATGGTAATTACTTACGTTAATTGACAAACTTTCGCCATTCCATTTAACACACTTCATTCTCCCTTATTGTTAGTTATGTATGTCATGCCATGCTCAGACTTCGATAATCTCCTTTTCGCACACAATATGTATAAGCCAACTTTGGTAAGTTATTCCACTTTAAATACAGGTCAGTATAATAGTGTATTCTTGTGAGTTTTAGATTTTATTACAGACAAATTGGCAAAATAATGTTCGAGTCATTATTACAGAGGAAATGTTAAGCTAAAATGCATGCCATAAACCGAAGTTACATATTGTCATTAACATAATACTATCTCTCTTTTAAAACAAATTGGCAGATAATGAAAAATTCTGTGAAAATAATTAATCTATCTAAAGTTACTTAAGTTACGTTTTGTTTGAATGTACAAATGAACTGAGATGTAAAATATCCCTTTCCTGTATAAAGCTGACGAATAGCTACGAAAATAATAAAATTAGCAAATAAGAGAAAAAATGTATGTTGAACATTTCTAGTGTAAACGGATATTTTGGTTTGATAATGTTTTTCATTTGATTTAATGCAGCGATGGAATTGGTTGGATCTTCCAAAAGGTCGTTGAGTAATATATTGTTGAATATCGCTTACTCAATATGTCTTATGGCAATGGCTGGAGTTGCCTACTTAGTTCGTGGCTGGAGAAACCTGGCTTTCGCCACAACAATACCATTCTTCCTATTTGCCTTTTACTGGTGGTAAGCAAACTTATACTTTACTATACACTAAAGAAGCAAAGCAATAGCAACGAAATTATTTGTTTATAATGACATATTTTAGCTTCTGAGTACATATTTACGTTCTACTTCAATGAGTGTAATCAAACTTACTAGATATAGACACTTCAAAATTAACAAACTATTTATAGCGAAATAGAATTATGGTTGCATTTTCATCACAATTTACAAAATATTTGTACTAGAGAACATATCGACTTAAATGGGTTAAATAAATTCAGTATATGAACTTTCTCCAACACAATATATTTTCAACAGATGTGTGTAACCTGTTTCGCATGGAAATAAATACACAAATAGATGGTTATTTGTGTGGAAAAGGTAGGAGAAAGCTTAAGGACATTTTATGCAGCTTTATATTTACAAATCTGTAGGACTAGCTACCTTTGTTAAACATGATGTAAATTGCTGTATGTATAATTTTTATAATGAAAATTAAAATGATTAAATTGCTCTTAATATAATCGTATCTCAAATCTCTAGTTAACCAACCGAAAGTCAACAGCTTCGTAAAACTTTTAGCTCTAAGATTTTAATATCAAAAGAGTTAGCTATCAACATAAAAATCTAGGTATTTAGCTGATGTGATGCGATATGTATCTGCAGTCTGGCTAACTTTCTTCGGGACTGTGATTCATAAATGTTTTTAGCTTCATTCTGTTTGTTATCGTTGAAAGGGTTTTGCCTGAATCACCCCGCTGGTTGTTTGCCCATGGGAAATTAGAAGAGACGGAAAGAATTCTGAGGCAAATGGCTCATGTCAACGGCCGAACTTTGCCTCCAGATTACGGAAAAGTTCTTCAGGTCTATACAATTACTTATCTACCTACATACTACATCATACGTAACTTATAAGCCACAGCTATAAGCAACCATATATGCACCATGCGAAAAGATTTGATATGGTAGTGTAGTTATGCAGAGATATTGCATTCTATGGTTGCATGGCTATGGCCCACTTGAAATTCTAATGCTTTCACTATCGCTTTCACTGCTTTCCCTTTTCCTAAAGTTATTTTATTAGATTTTCGTGCTATAAATGCAAGGCTGTATGTGTGAGGGTAATTTGGCACAGTATATAGAATGTGTATGATTCAAGCTTAGCATTAATTTATAAAGACAAAATCCGAAATCCCAACTAAGCAAATCTAGTTCTTTAGGTCAATAGGTAATTTAGTAGTATTATTCCCTAAGGATAAGTAAACCTATTGTCCCGTTCCAGTTCTTTTTCTGGATTTTCTTGGCGTTCTCTTACATACTGTCTCCCATTTTTAACAGACAGGCGGGGAATCAGAATGCACTTTTGAGCAATTGCCAGAATGTTCTTCAAAAATATAACGATCGTTAGAAAAAGCTTTTCATATGTATGCGACGACCCATACATTTCTTATTGATGTAAATAAATGTTGGAGCACTCAATGTAAATTGGGACCAAATTTTTTGCGTTTCCAAATTAACGGACATTTTTGGTGAGATCATTTAAAGATAGTATATCTCTTTCTGTATAGTTAGTTGATGTCTACAAAAATAATCATGTTGGTGTAAATGAAGGGGAAAGTAAACATAGGATTTTAAGTTTACGCTTCTCAGCTTCAGGAAGGTATCTATTCTGCATTTTATATAATTAATGCATATTAGTCCAGCTGACGCTTTTTTAGCTCCGTGTGATTAACCAAAGTGAATAAATCTATCATTCGCATTCCAGGATTCTCCTGGAATTAAATAATAGTTATTGTTACAATCATCTTGCAGCCATACCTTGTGCTACTTGTACTGCATAAATTATTTAGTCTAATAGGGGTAAATACTATTATACAAAATCTAACTGGTCTCAAAACTGAAGCAGCTTTTAATTAACGAAAAAATTAACCAAAATAGACATTTTTATATTTATTTAGTTCTGCTTCTCTATTACTTGTGTTTTGATACCTAGATGTTGTTCATTGTAGATAAACCTACATAATACATAACTCGGTTAGATCTCTAAGTACAGAAGGAGTCTATATTATTATGTAGGAGTAGTGCATTGTGCACTGCAACGAGATTTAGGGTACACGTCGTGTCGGTAGATAAAACAAAGACTGATTTTGTTTCTCAAGTGAACCGAGACAATAATTGCACAGAGCCACGGGCTGGTTACTTTAGCAAAGTTAGTAGCAGTTCTCTCGATACGCGACCAAGCATAGCATTCGAATTCCACTAGCTACTCTTACTCTTCTCATTCCACTGATCATGATATATTTTGTGAAACCCAATGCCATACTACATAAAGTACTAGAGAATCATAGAATGCTTCGCTGTAATATAAAATGTGATAGCTTTAGAAGAGAAGATAGACTAACCAGTTAGTTATAAAATCGAATGCAAGTGAACGAAATAAGAAGGGAATCTCTATTTCTATAATGGAAAACTGAACACTTCTACAGCCAAAGCAGCAAGGAGAGCAATCCAAGCAAGAGGAGGATCAGAACAACTAAAGAGCATAAGTATATATAATAATAGTAAGTATACCTACATTGTACCTACGGACTCTGCTGAGGCATCGTAATAACATAAAGTGTAAAGCAGGGGGACTTTGTCCATTAAATGCCTTCCGTTACGTTACATTGGCTCCAAAGTTACCAACCGTAACTGTGGCAAAGATTTATACACCTTTTTGCCCATTTTGCTTGATTTGGATCCTAGGGGTGAGTGAAGAATAAAGAATTTCTTTTTTCAACCTCCTGCCTTTCTCTTTGAAGACTATGACTAAAGACAGCTAGCCCACCACAGTACTGCAATGTTTTCACTTGTACTTTGTATTATGTTATATTGATATATACAGATTTATTGCATACATATATGTGGTAGTTAAACATATGTACGCATAAGTACTTAATAGGGGTTATAACGAATCTATGTACTAGTTTGACAGGGTTCTCATGTTGTCCTTTTCAAAAAGATATTTGGAAATCCAAAAATATTTGTTTTAAAATGTGCATAGTGGCAAATATTTAAATTTTGTCAGTGTAATGAAAAATGCATCTGATTCTCGAATATTAGCAAAGAACACCCCCAAAGATGAACAATCAAGTAGAATATATAGACTACAGATAGTCTCACAATTGGAGCAACATCTTGGATGGAACCAATGGTTAAGCTTTCTCCTGAATTTCCTCATTCGTGTAGTTAAACGCATAAAACAATAATAATAATCCAGTCACTATTAATGTTCTGTTTCCTGTTTAATGTAAGGCAGCCTTAAGCCTTAATTGTTTGCATTTTATATTTGTACAAATTGAAAGTGTATGCGAAAGCTTAGCCATCGTTTAGAAGATGGTTCCTAAATTGTGAGACGATCTGTGAGACGTAACAATAACATAGCATTTTTTAAAGGCATAAATTTTGATCATTGTTAATACAAAGTGTAGTACATTTTATAGATGTTTCTCTATGCTACTATTATTATTATATTTGTACGTAAGTATTCTCTACAGAAATACGTAAATAGTTGCGTGCCCCTGCCCAGCTTATGTAATTTATATCTTATATATCCTAAATATATGAGAATATAGCTATTTTTCCATTTGTCTGGAGCAATGTCTGTGTTTTGCGGTAACGTGAGTATAAAGTAGAGCGACAAACCCAGCTCCTTATCTCTGTGCTGCTTAAATTGCATTATATGTTGGTTTTCCTTTCTCTTACTTGCACGCTGCTTTCCAGCTACTATTGTTAGATGTATTGAAAACGAAATGTATTTTACTTTGGACTGGAAAGTAGAGTTCTCTTTTAGTTTTACTCTTTTCTTGTTCGTGTCAATTTCAGGCGAAATATAGTGCGGCCAAGTCAGAAGAGCAAGAAGTTCAGTCCTCGTTTCCTGACGATGCCACTAAACCGAGGAAGCAAGGAAATTTCTCCATATTGGATTTATTTCGTGGTCGAGTGCTTCGTAGAAACACTATCATCATTACATTCATATGGTAATAATCCTCTTATGTATACGCAACTGCAACTCTTTTCTTTCCAGGTTCTCTGTTCTGCTCTACTTATGATATGAACTTATAATACAACCTACTTTTGCACTCTTCATCCTTTTATCTTTTTCGTAAGCATAATAAAGTCGAAAGTTTAACTTTCGACTATTCGATTGGAAAAAGAGAAAGACTGGATGGCTTGGCTCAGCAAGAAAGAGAGAGAAAGGCTCATTATAAATGCTACTAAGCGCCACGTCAATTTTCAAAGAAAATGTTCCAGTTCCTGTTCCAATTGTAAACCGAGTTAGGAAATTGGCTGTTATGCTCTTGGCATGGCTGGGAAATTGAATTCAATTCGCTTACTCACTCACTCAGTCAGTCCAACAAACTTCCCATCAGTTTTCTTCTGTCTAATCCCTTGTAAGCCTTTTCATGGGGAGAAAGGGAAACCGGAGGAGTGTGAGAATCAAAGCTTTAGAGTCCAGTCCACTCCAGTCAAAACAAAACTAATTCAAGTCAAGTCAAAATAACATAGCATCCTTGCCTTCACTAATGTTTTAGCTCTAGGTCAACATCCTATACTAATAAATGGTAACCTATAGCCTTTCTCTTTCTATTAAGGGTCACTCAGTTGTCTTGTTGTTTTCCCTTATTTTCACATTACATATACAAAGTGGCGAGAGTAAAATATAACAATCTTCATATACGCCCTAATAATACACCCCCGGAGATATACCATATTGTTGGAAACGTTTACTAGAATAAACGAATGCTGGGATACAGTGGGACAATGAAGTAGTACATACACAAACTAACAAACAGATTTCTCTTACTTTTACCTAATTGGATGTCTGAATACTCTTCAAACTAAAAATAACTAAGCTATAATATATAACTGTGCACTATGAAAGTTTTAGCTACTAATACGCAAATAAAGTTTTTCGTTCCAGCTTTCTCTAAAATTAAAAACCTTTTCTTGTTTTCAACTATTTTGACAACGTCGCTGATTAATTTTCACATTCTTCAGTTACACTTCGTAGCGCCTTTTCGTAGGTGTGTCTTAAGATGATGCTAGAGTTATAAGCATAATTTGATTATGGTTTTCAATCGAATCTATCTCCTAATGAAGCAGAAGTGAATAATTTTGCGAAATAGGTACATAGGTTAGTTGCACTCAAAAATAGTCAACCCCTAAATTTTTATCTTTGTAGGCTGACACTTCCATGTAGATACTCCTCGCTAATTTAATCCCTGATTTCAATTATGTGCTAAGTTTTGGTGGATACAGAAAGCATGAAAATAGTATTTGCTGTGGTGAACCAATTATTTTGCGAATAACTGTAGAATATTTTGTGTATTTTTACTTCAGTGTTATACACTGTGGAAATGTGTAATTGCTTGAAGCTATATCCAATGCGATATAGGCTTTATGTAGACTTAGATTTACTTAGTAGATAGCTGTTTATCTAAAACAGTCCTAGGAAAAGTTACTAGAGCATTTTATTTATAGAGTCAGACTGATATTATGTTACGCTTGTTGTGATCATGTTACGAGATAGTTGTGTAACATTCTTGTATAACAGACAATGTGTATCTTGTATCTAGAGTGGTATGCCACCTACGATCAAGATAGTGAATAGTGTACGAAATTGGGCGATTTGGAGAAACTTAATGCGAAAATTCTCCCCTTGTCTAATTAGTAGGAGAGAGGTAGCTAACCTAACGTACGCAGTTGGGCTAGCCTTCTCACTTTCTCTGGTTTTGTTAGTATTATTGTTTCACTCAACTATTTTCCCTTCTTGGCATTTATCATTCCCCAGTGTTTTCTACTTCACTGCGGTATTCTTATCTGAAGCGTCAGTTACAACATAGTTTCACTTTCCTATACTTATCGTTAGCAGAAGCAAAAACTACCATGAGATAACAGATAGTGTTTCTTGTTAGACATAAATACCTAGACTACTACTGAAGCATGTTGTGTGTGTTCTACTACTGTATTTAGAACAACAGAGAAGCTTAAGACTACTTAGCTCAGCTACATTTCACTTTGTTTTCTATTCTATTTTCCTCACTTAGCTTACTATCGTGTGTTCCTCTTGGGGAATACACTAGTAAAATGTAAATGGATAGTGAACGCACACTGTGTGTTTCAATTTTCTTCTTTGTGATTGAAACGGGAAATGAAGATACAATGTAAGAAGGAAATAAAGTGTCAATAAGAACATAAGTAAGTAGGTAATTATGAAACAAATGTTTTTCTTAATTAACATTGGTAATTGTAGCCAATTCAATAGAATCTTGTTGAAATCGGTAAATGCCCTACAGATAGATAAGATGACAAAGTACAGATAATTTTAGCTTTAAATGCATTTAAGACATTATTTTAATTATTATTAATTTGACACTTTTGATTTTGATACTCATTAAAATAAAACTAACATAAAATTTATACGTACGTTCAGAAGATTATGTAGATTTGTGATTGATAAAATGCCCGCCTGTGCCTCTGTATTAAAAAGGACAAATTGAAGAAATGCACAAGAAACTATTGAATTTTCACAGATGCATTGTGTTTAACTTATGTATGCATAAATTAAGAAATATTGCTACATATAACAAACTGTTCCTTAAGTAATGTGCATTAATTGTTAGAAAAACAGCCGCATGTAGTGTTCTGTAAAAATATTTTTTATGCAACAACTATAGTAAAGGGTTCCACGCGACGGGATTTTTGAGAGTTTTGTGCTCCGCTAAAGTTTAGCTGTTGAAAGTATTGGAAGAAGGATAAAAACAACTTTGGTCGTAAAACTGACATCAAAGATGTAGTCGAAGTGTTTCTTCACGCCAAACTACATTAGAAAGATACGCTCATAGCCATAAACTTTATTCATAATCAGATTCCTCGTTTTCTTTTAGATTTTAAGAAACCAGCTGCCTAGCATGGCCTTGTCTTGCCTTGGTGCACCAACCAACAATAAGTGCATTCAGAGACAAGTCAGGCCATGACAGAACAGAAGATGCGTTTACGTATTACCGTTTACGCATCTTCGGCATATACGTATAGGTATATAACATACTCTTTGCTTAGCTAATTTTGGAAAGAGTGGTGGTGCAGGCTGATATTTACATTTTCTTGGAAGTTGCATGGTTATATGTATTCCAACTATGGCGAAAGACTAATTATGCCATGGGATAGCTAAGCAGTAACGACGTAACGATAATGGTGAAGGTAAGTGGGAAAGGCTGTAGGTTAATTAAGATGAACTTTTAGCATCACGAGTCTAATATTAATTTCGGTTGAAAAACTTTCACTGTGCTGTAATGTGGTAGCTAAAATAAGTAACTACATAAATTCTTTGTCTTCCTTCTTCCGATTAGCTAAGTTAGTCTTGCTCTTGCCTGAATATTAATCTTACTTTACTTGAAGCTTAAAGATGTACATAAAATAGCTGTCTATATGTCATAGGTACATAAAACCAAGAATCATTGGGACATCAATTTCTAGTAACGAAGCTTATTATTTGTTTTATTGTATCAGTATGATAAAGTTATCTTCTAACAGTCAAACGGCCGACGTTTGTAATGTTTTCCAATAATTAAACTTGGTCTATTAAAAATTCAAAAAAGAATACTTTCGTGACAATGCCAGCCACAGTGTAAAATGGACATGATGATAATTTATCTGTGAAAAATTCCTTTACATTTCAAAAATATTAATATGTAGCAATACTATTTTCTAATGTAAATAGTGAGCAGAGGAACGTGGACATGGTAGTACTGCTGGTCTGTGACGTATTACAGAATGATATAGTATATTATATATTATTAGTATTTCATAGTTTAAAATGTTTTATTTTGTTTTGTGTTTAGGTTTATCAACATGGGAGTCTATGTCGGTACGTACAAGTAAAATAGATAATGTAGCACTAATTTTTATTTGAGAGAAAGCAAGGAAGGTTAAAACTCAAAGATTTCCCTGTTCTGTCCCAAAGTAACGTTTGTTATACGACAGACATTACAGGATGATAGACGAAGCACTATGTATAGCCTAGCTTTTGTAATTTTTTGTTTCAGGTTTGTCGTACTACGCCCCGATTCTCGGCGGAGACGAATATCTGAATTTTTTCTTAGCTGGGCTTGCCGAGATGCCCACATATTTCTTTTTGTACCCGTCTCTAGAGAAATTAGGAAGACGGTGGACTCTTTTTGGCTCACTGGTTTTGGGAGGAATTGCCTGTATTTGTACAATTCTCGCCGAAAATGGTATGTTACAAAAATCTATAATGCTACTACTAATACTTATCGGTAGATATTAACAATAGGAATGGGGTATCAAGACCTTGTCAGGACCCCTCGTTGAAATAAGTGTCAAAATTACATGCGTCACTAAAAATTTCATCAAATATTTTTTTCAAGAAAACAATTGTACAATAGGTGCTTTGAGCCAATCTTATGCTTTCATAGTTAGTAAAAAAACTGTAAAAAACTATAGGTAGTCAGTTATTTAGTAGGAACATAACATAAGTGTCTTGAATGTGGATACGTATTAGGTTTTGATGAGGCTCCCACTGAAAAATATCCTTCTTACAATTTGAAATACGATTCTCTATTGCCTTGTTTCAGTACTCTTTCCCTATTTGTGTAATTTTTCTGCATGGCATGGTTGGCATATAGGTATGTAAATCTTATTTCAAAATTAAGCTCTAAACAGAGTCAAATTGAAAAAGAAAATTTTAATTGTGTGACAATTTTTTAGTTTGCATACTTTATATAAATATAATACAAAAGTGTATGGCCAACACACCTGGCATTTTTTGGTTCGATAGTGGGGTCCTGACAATGTGTGATAGACAGTAGAATAGAAATAGAAAGTTGCAGTCACGTTACTATGAAATAATGTGAAATGGGTGCTTTCTCTATTGTTTAATTAGGTTACGCCTCTTCAGGGCGGAGTGAAGATAAAATGCATTGTTTAGATTTATCGTCTTTTGCGGTCACAGTGTCCCTTCGGGATGCTTTTAACGGCTATTTTCGTAATAGGACTCTTTATCGTTAACTTGTATGTACACAGGAAGGAAAGAAATACACACATACACACATCTAGTACAGATAAGAGATAAAGAAGAGAGGATGCAAATGGTCTACTAAAGTACAGATATTAGTATCCCCTCCAGTCATATATTCACATTTACTTTGTCGTATTTCATCTCTCCCTTTCTTTTATGTATTTTCTTTCATCTTTGGCAATTTCATGACTCTCCATTATTACATACACTACTTACTTACTAGTACACGTGTATACTTACATACAGCTATCTCTAATATTTTATACTCTTTTATTGTGATTAAAGAAAGGAGATAAAACTTTCTCATTCACTAAATTATGTTTCCTACATACTGCAACCACTTACTAGTTAGTACATAGTACATAGTTACTAATAAATGTTACTGAATACGTTTTCTTTACTAAATGTTATGTTATTATCAAGTTAGGTTACAAATAACTTCCTCTCATTTACTATTAATCACATAATGGATTTGAAAAAGAAAAACTTTCTTTGTGTTTAACTTTATAGCATGGGCTTATTATGTACATACGTGTTGTGAAAGGTTCCTTTCACTTTTACTTTTACTCCAGTTTTTCCAAAGTAAACACATTATTATTGTCTTGTGTACTATTATAATGTAATACTTTCATTGCTACTCATGTTCTGCAACCGTTACCAAATACATAAACAAGAATACACAAAACAGAACTGAACAAACTGCTTTTAACGTACTTTGTAAATTGCACATCTACATATGTACATATGTTTGGACTGAACTACTTACTCTTCCTAATGAAAAATTCAAACACACTTTAACTTTATTATCCATGTTAAATTACTCAAGACTGGAGGTGCTATTTTTTCTTTCATGTTCTTCCAGTAGATGAAAGGGAAAAACTAATTTCTTGCTCATTGACATTCTCAAAGGAATGAAATGTTGGCCTGTCTGGCTTGCCCCAGTTTGCCATGATTTCTTTTTTGTTTCACATGAATGACTGACAGTTCTTGAATTCGTAATGAAGTCACACATTCTTTTTGATAGAAATGATTTGTCACGGAGGGAAACAATATTATTTATGCAGAGTAGTAAGCAAGCTACACGAGTTCTTTTATGAAAGAATTCCTCATGTGGCATGTGGGAGTTGGGAAAATAGAAATCAGACAGAAAACAGATTTCTAGACAGTAACGTTTTTCCAGACAGGGAACTGACGAGACTGACACATTTCTCATTATACACATACATACCTAAGTATAGGTATGTTATGTAAGTAAAAATAGTACGTAAATATGTGTTTACAGAAAAAAATTAGCACAAACAACCGGAATTAATTCCTTTGTACATTAGGCTGTTTCTTACAAAGTAAAAAACAGAATCACATTTCCAAAATGTGTTCCACTATTTACGACACTCGAATTCAAGCTTCTTCTTATCCGCCCACACATCCTTAAAAAATGTATATGCCGTTTCAAATAGAGAATTAGAAGCAGCAATTACACGAATTTTTTTGTAATGCATGTAATTCGGAAAGGTTCTTCACCTATGACATTTTAAATAAATACTAGGTAAAATGGTACTGTGGTATCTAGGAGTAATGTACAGTATCCGGCACAAGTCACGCATCATACAAATTCCCATGTGTTAACTTTCTCCACTATATTCTATTGTAAAAGTGAACTTACCATACTTTCCAAGTGAACTTCATAACATATTTTCATCACACCCAAGATATTATAAGTGTTCAATATGCCCTCCCCCCTGGGCAATGCACAGATCTAATCTCTCCTCCCAATTTCGGAGAGCTTTCTTTGTTCTGTCGTTAGCTTAACCATGATGATTTCAAATGTGATGCAAGAAACTGAAGCCATGATTAATGATAGCAAATTAGCTGAACAATTATGAATGTTGCTTGTGGCGTCAGGAATATTGTACATATGCAGAGTAATAGTCGTATTCCATGAATATTATGGTGAAAGTTAACACATGGGAATTTGTATGATGAGTGACTTGTGCCGGATACTGTACATATTCTACATAAGAAGTCCATTAGAAATTAAGCACATAAAATTATTAGCCTATGGTACATACTTAGTGAAAAGTAAAGATAAATAAAAAACTTGCAGGACATAGATGAAATATTTGAATTGTATAACTCTACCATAATTATACATACTATCATATGGGTTGTTAGCACGAGCTAAATATCAGTAATCATAAAGAAATGTTTAATGTACTGTATTTTTATGGTGTATAGAGACGTGGCTCAAGCTCAGTTTATACTGCATCGGAAAGTTTGGGATATCCGCCGGCTATGTAGCAATTCAAGAAATGGCAGCGGAGATCTACCCAACAGTAGTCCGTGCTCGTGGCATGAGTTTCAGCACTGTAATAAGCATGATTGGTCCGACTCTGGTCCCTCTTGTTAATTACACGGTAATTAGGTTCTATGTATACTCCACACTCCCAAACTACTTTCTGTCTAAGAATTATATAGTAAACTATCATACCTATTGGCTACATAAGTACAATGATGTTAAATTTTCACGTGTTTTAGTACTTTCACTAAAATGAAGTCCATACACTCGTCTAAGTTTTTTCAGAATATTTATCAATATTTATTTTGTGTTAAAATAAGTATTTTAATATTTATCGTGAATTCACCCATTTTTTGCTGCAGATTTTAAGTAACCCCAAAAACTATTGCATTAAGATAAATTATGGTATACGTTTATAATGGTAAAATTAGATAATTTAACAAGGAGCATTTGGGCATCACTGTATACTTGAACTGAATGAGTGAAGTAGAGAAAGCATGTTGAATTGAATTGGAGTGAACCTCCTACTAAGTACTATGGAGGGCACACTAGCACTAAACTATCTAAACTCCCACCTTTCACTTCTAATTAGACTTTTTCTCCAGTTGAATAGTTGTACACTTCGACTTTGACTATTAATAGAATTCACAGGGTTTCGTTCCTTCTCTGTGGAACTCGTTTCGCTTATTTTACTTTTAACTAACTATTATTTATTCATACAGTGACAATTTTCTTAAGACTGTATATACAGCATTAAAAATTAATTTAGTAGAGAATGTAAAGGTCTCCTCATCTTTTCCAATTTAAATGAGAGAAAGCTGAGTAGAAGGTAAACCCTTATAGGGTTCTATAAAATGTGTAAGTAGTAGATAATATACTCTCGTGTTAATTGTATCCGAAACATAGGAGAATTACAGGGCAGCTTCTCTCCTCTCATCTGAAATCAACGTGTTTTAATTATTTTGCCACTGACATGGCATGGCATGGCTCTAGCTTAAGCTTTCAATGTTCTTGGCAGCAGCAGGCAACGTGCGGATATTACGTGTGAATTCGGATGTGACTTCCAGACACGCATACTCGATTACTTATAACAACTCTCGTGCAAACGCATTGTAGTAACTTATATTGCACGCTTGTATTTTAAACGCAACACTGCACTCGTGAAAATACAAGTTGCTAAAATAATATGCTTGAAAGTGTAGGTAGTAGCTACCATAAAATACGTAGCCATTATTGTTAGGGACGTACTATAGTACAGCATTGTTTAAATAACTCACTGGTTCTGTATAATTTCAATTAAATTTATGTTTAAGGCACGATATAATTATGCAGGTAATAAATGTGCTGTTTATACTCGTCGCTTATACTGTATATATAGAAAGTATAATGGAATAAATGTTTATTTATTTAAATTATGCTTGTGTTCATTTTAAAAATTTGAATGAGACAAAAAGATACAATATTTATGTACTGTTTTATGTATTTAGCATACGTGTACAAAAATATTATTCCGCGAACTTATTTTTGCATGATAAATTGTTTTTTTTTTGCAAAATTAGAGTTCGTATGTATGCGCAAGAACCATCAGTAACTCACTGGATCTATTTTCATTTATAAGTAGAAATACAGATACATCAGTTTGTATTCACACGAATATTATCAACTTTTAATACTGAACTTTGCTAACTTAGATAAATCTAGATTGAGGATGAATGTGAATGTAGGATAATACGTTGTATGCATTTACTGATAGTTACAGATGCTATAGGGTAATGTGATGTGAAATAAAAATGAAACCTGATAATATGAACCCCTGCGGCTGTTCAACTGAATTTTGCTTATTCATTTTCGTTTTTATTCGGGCAGGATGGAGATAGAAATGATAATTTTGAGCTGGAAGTAGAACTTTCAGTACTTATACTGATATATTATAAAGTAGATAGTATTTCTATTTATTTTGCATTACATTTTGAGTAGATAGTATTTTATAGAATAATGTGATCATGTAACTAAATAGGAGAAAGGCGGGCGAGCGGAAAGGAGACAGAAAGAGAGCAAAAACATTTCACATCACATGACAAGGGTTTCCTTTCCTTCCTTTCGTTCCCTGTATCCTGAAGCTGTTGAATGTTGATGTTGATATTGGAATGGAGTTGTCTTTGTCATCTCCGTCGTGGATGGTTCCTCTGTCCCAATTCCCAATGCAAGCATAAGATTTAGACTAATGTAAATTCAAAATAATACTTCTAATGCTTCAGCTTCAATTTCACAGTTCCAAAACTGCAGCGTAGAAAGTAGAAGCATCTCACTTTAGTTCAGTCAGACAGTCTTTGTGAGTGTTATATCGGGTAGTTTACGTCACATGCAGTACTATGGGTATTGCCATAAATATAGTAATGCTAACTAACCCAAGAACAATACAATGATATTATTGGTGCATATGTCAGGGGTACGATGCACACATTGTACCACAAGGCAATATTACGATTTCCCTTATTTGGCATTAAGTTCTCCATTTATCCTTCAATTTTTGTTTTTAGCAAAAAACAAGGTTTCAGATGTATTCTCTGCAAAAAAACTTTTGGCTGTATTGTTGAATAATATAATCAATTATTTACTATCCCCAATTTTGGAAAAGATAAAATAAGTAACTACAGTAATTTTTTAAAGTTACGCATATTAGGGATGCCCATATTGTATAAGCTTTCTCCTACTTTTTCCATGTAAAATAGCATAGTTTCTAATCCCTAATGTTCGTACAGTAAAAACATCGTGCTGAAAAATAAAAATATATGGAGCAGTTATGTCAAAATTACATTGTGTGGTGAAGTTTTTGAGATATTTGAAGGAACACAGAAACCCCTGTGCTGAGCGGTACCTTGTGTATGTGACATATATATGGTATATAAATAGGTGTATAAATGAAATGCAGATACGGATCCATTATGCAATAAAATAAAATACAATGTCTGGAACGGGATTACTAGAAACACTCAAATTGCAAAAGACAACACCAAAGAGTGGCATGTAAAATTGTAAACGACTTTCCTTTCGTCTGTCTCTGTGTTGTTCCTTGTGTGTATAATATTATTACAGTAGGTATAGACACTTACAGATATTATCCTGTTGTTATGTAACTTTAGTGTTTCCAGTTTCCTTATTTCCCTGCTACTCTTGTGTGCTTATTATGGGTACTTTATTTCTGTGTAGCCTGTAGCTGATAATTCTCAGGAGAACCAAAAGTCCTCAAGGCGGAGCTTAATTCTTAATATTTATTACGATCTTCTTGTGGTGTGGTTCCAGCCTCACTCAACGTACTTACATTTACTGCATTTTCTTTACTTTTTACTACCGTGCCATGTACATACCCAATTTTGTCTTGTCCTCAATTGTCTCTTCTTCCTACTTTATTTCGTCCTTGTATTGTATTTATTTACATTACAGAAGATAACTTAATTGCCCTAAGAAAATAACAACGTTGAAAGTGCTTTTATGTACTCGCTACTCTGTATTACAGATCGGTGCAAATATAATGTTACTTATAGGAAACGCGAAAGCTTTCTTCTATTTCAGTTATAATTAATCCAATAAAATGACGTCAGGATTCACGACAACAATTTTCGTTTCTAAAATTTATTTTTTTTGGAGAAAGTAAGAGAAAGCGTGTGGAAATCTTGCTATACGGATACAACCAAATATTTGTACCATGCTGTAAAACACACTAAGGATATTTCATTTCCTTTATTGTAAGTAGGTTACCTAAATACAAAAGGCAAGCTTTGCCTTCCTACTTATGTGTCAAGATATGCCTTGTGGAGGGTGGCATTATCACATCACAGCTTTTGGTATATCTTTGATGTAATGATAAAATGGCTGTAGCGAATTTTAGTATAACGGTGGAAGTAAACATTTTAAAAATTATTTTCTACTTTTACCAAACCTGAGCCACAGGGAAGCCTTTTGCTATGTAATGTGTTGCGTTGACTCGAACTGAATGAATGGAATATCAGTACTAGTACATAGACCATTTATCATTTCCTTTTTGTATTGCATTGAATTTTGTACACACGTGTGGGATGTTGTATATGCACCATATCTCTGTACTTGTTTTTTGGAGAGAGTGACAATGAAAAGAATGTGTATACTCTGCATTTTTCTCCCTTCTTTCTCCGTCAGCTTTCACTCGGTTCATTTTTGCAGGAAAATTCAATTCACCAAGAAAATATTACACAATAGAACAAGCAATGAGATGACTCGTGTCTATTTGATTTTACTTTACATGGTTCAAATGCAATTTGTAGAAAGAATGATAACGATAACGTAATCTTATGTACTAGTGTGTTCTAGCATGTAGTATATATTTCTGAGCAAAGGAATATTTCTGGGCAGATATACCATTTATGTGGACTACGCAAAAATTTACATTTACTTGGCTATCATGTTGAGAAACTACATTACGTGGCTATTTTGTACAGTGCTCTTAATACATCTAGCAACACAGCAATTGAGATACTGTAAGATTTCCACAGTTTCTCTCTCGATATCTACTGACTACCCAGATGATAAATATATAATAAAAGGATAGCATTTAATATAAGTTGTTCAATATCAGCTACAATAATGAATGCAACCATTCGAAATGCAGTTAACTAAAAAACGTGGTCTTATAAGTAAATCCGGTTGCACTAAATAAAATGTGTGCTGTAATGTAAGTTATGGGGTAAAGTACAAAACTACCTTAATTTGCTCTTATACTCAATAAAAGTCTTTGTGGAACCAGAGCACATTATTATGAGTACAATATATGCACTGCGTCTCTTTGTATCGCAAATGCCAACTTGGGTACATAGGAAGGAAGCGTAATGACATTTTGTCCTTACATTTTGAATTAGATTTAAAAATAACTTTTATTTGACAAAAGTTAAGTTACCTTAGATTAGAGGATACCCTAGAGGTTTCCGTAGTTGGACAATGTACATTTATTAGTCTGCATGGTTAGGTTTGCTGCGTGTTCGCTCTTACTAAAGATGCATGGTACATATAACACTGTAAATAATACATGTGACATTTGAATGTTGCAGGGAAATGAATACATGTACCTTCCTTTGTTGATCCTGGGAGGTTTGATGGTCGTGGGTGGAGTGACAGCTCTAGGGCTTCCGGAGACTCTTGGTCGCTCCTTGCCACAAACTCTTGCAGATGCTGAAAAGTACTCCGTAGAATTCTCTTGGCGAGGTTGCTGCTTCCCAAATGAAAATCCTAACGCTAAGCCTAACTCTAAGCACCAAGTCGTTGGGAAAGCAAGAGAAAGTTGTAATTCTGCAAGTGTCGTTCCAACTCAAACTATGGAAGTTGAAAAGGAGAGGAAAAGGAAGCCGAAACGGACAACAGCAACAAAAACAACAGCAGAAGCCACAACGGTTACCAACAAAGAGATGCCGAAAGAAAGTGGAATTTCTAAGAGTGGGGGTAGGGCTACAAGGAATCGTTATGGTGAAAGTGGTGAGAGTAGGCAAAGTGAAAGCAGAGAAAGCGCACTTTCACCACGAACCTCACAAACAGCAGCTTCAGCGACAACAAAAGAAGTCCAGATTCACTTTGTTCGTTATTACGGAAAGGGTAATGTTGACGTGGACGCGAATGTGGATGAAGATTCCAAGTCTCCTAGCTAAAGAAAACGTTCCACAGGAAGAACATGAACAACAGCCATTATTACATTCCACCAGTGGCACTACTCCGACAACAGCCTCCATTGCTTTTGTCCCCAAAGCCACTGGATTTTCTACGTCCGCTCTTTGACCTTAGCAATAATTTTATATCTTAACAATATACTCCAAGTGCATATCTACACATAACGTATCCATTACATTACAAGGAAATGATTTAGTTAGTAACTATAGTCTTTACGTGCGCCTTTCCCTTCCCCTTATTAAACTCCTAACTTTTATATACAATTTCCTATTTAATGTTACAGACACTATCTTATTTCGGCGAGCAATGAAATGCACCAGTCCCTTCCTTGTAATAATACACGAGTAAATATGTTATTGCACACTGTTTTGTAATACAACATTTTAAATAACATTTTGTTGATCCAATAAAATTTTAGGAAATTACCTACACAAATTATTTGCAATGGCAAAATTATCCTGAGAAATACATTGATTTAATCAAATACAAACTGATATTGCAGTATTTTATTTGCACTAGAGGTTATCCATAATTATGCCATTGGAAATCATACTGTAACAAATACGCATGGTGGTAATGTGCTTGGAGTCTGCTATGGGCACTTATTGTACGTTGCTCTGCTGCACTTGCAGTGAAAGCGAACGTGGAGAAAGTAAAGTACAACAATGGGTTGTATTGCATGGAGTCGGAGTCTATGAACAATAAACACGTAGGAATAGAGACATACTAATACATAGGAGTGGAAGTACATAGACAAGAGTTCAGTGGAAGTTCACCTCGTGAGAAGAAGTAAACAAACAAAAGTCCAGTCCAGTCACTCAAAGCCAATTCAGTTCGGTTGAGTCCTGTGGTGAAAATTCAAGTGGTACACCAGACAACATAATATTACTCTTGTGTTCCCTTACTCCTTGTTTTTAACATCCTTCCGACTCACCCTAACATATTACCTAAACTAACCTCACCCGACCACACCGTGACTTACAAGATGTGTTTGTTGTGTACTTGGGCTCACTTCTCTACTCAATCTCAATCTATATATTTTCTTTTGCTACACATATATATATATATATATACGTATGTCTATTATAGTATAGAGTATAGTGTATGAACCCAAGTATGTATCTTCCTCCAGCTTCCTTTTGAAATTAGCTTCCAGTTTGACAATCCCCCAAGTTTCACTGCCCGTTTCGTTTGCTTTCCTTTTGGTTGTGTTTCTTTCCCTTTTCATTTTTCATGGACGTTGTGTGTTGTTGTGTGGTTTGGTTTGGGTTCTCTCCCTTTTGTATCATGGTAGTTTTTTATAGGACCTACACATAATAGTTAGATATAATTTGTAGGTGATCGTGTACCTTTCATTTAGCTTCAAGTTTAACAATTAGATAAAACTGAGCATTACAGGGTGTGTGTTGATATCGAGGATATTATCTGCCAATCTTGTTAAATATGTACATACTAAAATTCATTTTAGACAAATAGCTCTAATTGCCCTTAAGTGTGTTTGTTCATGTTCACTTTTGTGTTGTACAGGAAGACCTTTGACATTTGTTTTTATTATGTGCCACCTGAACGTTAGTTTTAAATATTAAGTAAAGGAATTATTCTTATTATACAGGTAAATTAATCAGTGATTGTACAAAGCTTCCTGTTGAAGACTTGCAATTTCACTTACCTTATGAATACTTTGTTGGTTGAGCGTAGAAAATCAACCCCTTGTCATGCATTCTTTATCTGTGCGGAATAAAGCTACTCTCTATATAGACTATATATGTACTTGTACTATGAATTATTGCGGAAAATACACATCTATATTTTATTGTAATAAAAATATTAATCGCGTTTACGTTTTATATTTCGAACCGCTATGCATACACGAAATTGAATACATAAATTGTGAATTAATAAATTGTAGGTTAAGGAGGGGTGGAGGGGTACGCCGGAGATGAGAACGGTTCACCAGAGCAAGTTAGACAAAAATGAGCAGCATATTCTGGAGGATAATCTTTCTGTCTAGGGGGCTTGAGGACGATTTTTTTAATTTAGGTAATTTTTATGGCCTAAAACAATTTTTGAAAAAAAGTAAGTTTTGAGTAGGGATTTGCATGGGAAGAGGTTTAATGTAATTTAAAAGACACTTATTAACAATAAAATGAGAATATTGCCCTCAAGCCCCCTAGAAAATTCTGTTTTTTTTCGAATGAGCCTTATCTCAATTTGCTACGATGAATCAAAATTTTGATCTCATATCCCTACGAAAAAAATTTTCTCCATAGGAATAACACGGAGAGAGAAACTCGACGAAAAGTCGATAATCAGCCCTTAAGGGGGACTCGATGGGTAGCACGGATAGGAGAACGGGTCACCAGTACAAGTTAGACAAAAATGGGTCACATA